>CM056494.1:27039957-27222975 GCA_029783415.1 Anisodus acutangulus
TAAGAACAAGTTATGAATTTTCTAAGCCAATCACAAGTTAGAAAGAAAAACACGAGTATATAAAATGTGGAATACAATCTGAATTGAGGTGTGTAGGTTGTCCTCGAAATCACCTTCATAAAAAAGATAATTATGATACGTGCAATTTTTATGCGATCTAGGTATTTATATTTGAAGGCATAAAAATTGGGAGGAGGGATAAGCCTTGCTTTGCAGTGAAAAGCAATGAAACTCAGCACAGCTAGTGAATGTTTTAGAAAGCGTAAAGTCAAAAGGAAAGTACAATGGACCTCATCCTGAATTTACTGCTAAAGTTTAAAAGGAAATGGTTTTATACAAATTCAGAGATGAAATAGAATGGTGTTGCCGAACTAAATGAGGAAATTAGATTCCAAATAATCATCTCACAAATTATTGACTTTTTAGGAAAAAGGAAATATTTCAATTAATCACCATTATCTGACCTCTGATATTCATAACAAACTAAATATATAATTTTGTCACCTATGGTAAGTTGGTTATTTTATAAGTTCTATCTTAAAAACAATCAATTATATGGTGAGGTTGAAGGACCTGCGACATCCATTTTAAGATCAAATTATGAATTTTCAAAACCAAGCACAAGTTATAAAGAAAAACACGAGTATATAAAATGTGGAATACAATTTGAATTGAGGTGCGTAGGTTGTCCTCGAAATCACCTTCATAAAAAAGATAATTATTGATAATCTTTATACGTGCTATCTACGTATTAATATTTCGAAGGCATAAAAATTGGGAGGAGGGATAAGCTTTGCTTCGCAGGTGAAAAGCAACAGAAACTCAGTACAACAACTGAATGTTTTAGAATGCGCTAAGTCAAAATGAAAGTATAATGGACCTCATCCTGAATTGGCTGCTAAACTTGAAAAGGAAATATTTTATACAAATCCAGGGATCAATTCGAATAGTGTTTCTGAACTAAGTGAAACAAATTAGATTCCAATTAACCCCTCACAAATTATTGACTTTCTTTAGGAAAAAGGAAAAAAATCAATTAATCACCTCCATATTATCTTTTTATAATTTGACGTCTGATATTCATAACAAACTAAATATATAATTTTCTCACGTACGGTAAGTTGGTGTTTTTATAGGTTATATCTTAAAACCAATCAATTAGATGGGGTGGTTGAAGAACCTCCGACATCCATTTTAAGAACAAATTATGAATTTTCTGAACCAATCAGAAGTTAAACACGAGCATATAAAATGTGGAATACAATCTGAATTGAGGTGTGTAGGTTGTCCTCGAAATCACCTTCATAAAAAAGATAATTATTATACGTGCATTTTTCGTGCGATCTACGTATTAATATTCCGAAGGCATAAAAATTGGGAGGAGGGATAAGCCTTGCTGCGCAGGTGAAAAGCAACAGAAACTCAGCACATCTAGTGAATGTTTTAGAAAGCGTTAAGTCAAAAGGAAAGTTCAATGGACCTCATCCTGAATTTGCTGCTAAAGTTTAAAAGGAAATGGTTTTATACAAATTCAGAGATGAAATAGAATGGTGTTGCCGAACTAAATGAGGAAATTAGATTCCAAATAATCATCTCACAAATTATTGACTTTGTTTAGGAAAAAGGAAATATTTCAATTAATCACCTCCAAATTATCTTTTTATTATTTGACCTCTGATATTCATAACAAACTAAATATATAATTTTCTCACCTATGGTAAGTTGGTGTTTTTATAAGTTCTATCTTAAAAACAATCAATTATATGGTGTGGTTGAAGAACCCGCGACATCCATTTTAAGAACAAATTATGAATTTTCTAAGCCAATCACAAGTTATAAAGAAAAACACGAGTATAAAAATGTGGAATACAATTTGAATTGAGGTGCGTAGGTTGTCCTCGAAATCACCTTCATAAAAAAGATAATTATTATACATGCATTTTTCGTGCGATCTACGTATTAATATTTCGAAGGCATAAAAATTGGGAGGAGGGATAAGCCTTGCTGCGCAGGTGAAAAGCAACAGAAACTCAGCACATCTAGTGAATGTTTTAGATAGCGTTAAGTCAAAAGGAAAGTACAATGGACCTCATCCTGAATTTGCTGCTAAAGTTTAAAAGGAAATGGTTTTATACAAATTCAGAGATGAAATAGAATGGTGTTTCGAACTAAATGAAACAAATTAGATTCCAAATAATCATCTCACAAATTATTGACTTTCTTTAGGAAAAAGGAAATATTTCAATTAATCACCTCCATATTATCTTTTTATAATTTGACCTCGATATTCATAACAAACTAAATATATAATTTTGTCACCTATGGTAAGTTGGTGTTTTTATAAGTTCTATCTTAAAAACAATCAATTATATGGTGAGGTTGAAGGAACCTGCGACATCCATTTTAAGATCAAATTATGAATTTTCTAACCAATCACAAGTTATAAAGAAAAACACGAGTATATAAAATGTGGAATACAATTTGAATTGAGGTGTAGGTTGTCCTCGAAATCACCTTCATAAAAAGATAATTATTGATAATGCTTTTTACGTGCTATCTACGTATTAATATTTCAAGGCATAAAAATTGGGAGGAGGGATAAGCTTTGCTTGCAGTGAAAAGCAACAGAAACTCAAGACAACAAGTGAATGTTTTAGAAAGCGTTAAGTCAAAATGAAAGTATAATGGACCTCATCCTGAATTTCGCTAAACTTGAAAAGGAAATATTTTATACAAATTCAGAGATGAAATAGAATAGTGTTTCTGAACTAAATGAAACAAATTAGATTCCAAATAATCATCTCACAAATTATTGACTTTCTTTAGGAAAAAGGAAAAAATTCAATTAATCACTTCCATATTTTCTTTTTATAATTTGACCTCTGATATTCATAACACACTAAATATATAATTTTGTCACCTATGGTAAGTTGGTGTTTTTATAAGTTCTATCTTAAAAACAATCAATAAGATGGTGTGGTTGAAGAACCCGCGATATCCATTTTAAGAACAAATTATGAATTTTCTAAGCCAAGCACAAGTTATAAAGAAAAACACAAGTATATAAAATGTGGAATACAATTTGAATTGAGGTGCGTAGGTTGTCCTCGAAATCACCTTCATAAAAAAGATAATTATTATACGTGCATTTTTCGTACGATCTACGTATTAAAATTTTGAAGGCATAAAAATTGGGTGGAGGGACAAGCCTTGCCGCAGTGAAAAGCAAGTAAACTCAGCACATCTAGTGAATGTTTTAGAAAGCGTTAAGTGGAAAGGAAAGTACAATGGACCTCATCCTGAATTTGCTGCTAAACTTGAAAAGGAAATATTTTATACAAATTCAGAGTTGAAATAGAATGGTGTTGCCGAACTAAATGAGGAAATTAGATTCCAAATAATCACCTCACAAATTATTGACTTTCTTTAGGAAAAAGGAAAAAATTCAATTAATCACTTCCATATTTTCTTTTTATAATTTGACCTCTGATATTTATAACACACTAAATATATAATTTTTTCACCTATGGTAAGTTGGTGTTTTTATAAGTTCTATCTTAAAAACAATCAATTAGATGGTGTGGTTGAAGAACCCGCGACATCCATTTTAAGAACAAATTATGAATTTTCTAAGCCAATCACAAGTTATAAAGAAAAACACGAGTATATAAAATGTGGAATACAATTTGAATTGAGGTGCGTAGGTTGTCCTCGAAATCACCTTCATAAAAAAGATAATTATTATACGTGCATTTTTCGTGCGATCTACGTAGTAATATTTCGAAGGCAAAAAAATTGTGAGGAGGGATAAGCCTTGCTGCGCAGGTGAAAAGCAACAGAAACTCAGCACATCTAGTGAATGTTTTAGAAAGCGTTAAGTCAAAAGGAAAGTACAATGGACCTCATCCTGAATTTGCTGCTAAAGTTTAAAAGGAAATGGTTTTATACAAATTCAGAGATGAAATAGAATGGTGTTGCCGAACTAAATGAGGAAATTAGATTCCAAATAATCATCTCACAAATTATTGACTTTTTAGGAAAAAGGAAATATTTCAATTAATCACCATTATCTGACCTCTGATATTCATAACAAACTAAATATATAATTTTGTCACCTATGGTAAGTTGGTTATTTTATAAGTTCTATCTTAAAAACAATCAATTATATGGTGAGGTTGAAGGACCTGCGACATCCATTTTAAGATCAAATTATGAATTTTCAAAACCAAGCACAAGTTATAAAGAAAAACACGAGTATATAAAATGTGGAATACAATTTGAATTGAGGTGCGTAGGTTGTCCTCGAAATCACCTTCATAAAAAAGATAATTATTGATAATCTTTATACGTGCTATCTACGTATTAATATTTCGAAGGCATAAAAATTGGGAGGAGGGATAAGCTTTGCTTCTCAGGTGAAAAGCAACAGAAACTCAGTACAACAACTGTATGTTTTAGAAAGCGTTAAGTCAAAAGGAAAGTAGAATGGACCTCATACTGAATTGGCTGCTAAACTTGAAAAGGAAATATTTTATACAAATCAAGGGATGAATTCGAATAGTGTTTCTGAACTAAGTGAAACAAATTAGATTCCAATTAACCCCTCACAAATTATTGACTTTCTTTAGGAAAAAGGAAAAAATCAATTAATCACCTCCATATTATCTTTTTATAATTTGACGTCTGATATTCATAACAAACTAAATATATAATTTTCTCACGTATGGTAAGTTGGTGTTTTTATAAGTTATATCTTAAAAACAATAAATTAGATGGTGTGGTTGAAGAACCTGCGACATCCATTTTAAGAACAAATTATGAATTTTCTGAACCAATTAAAAGTTATAAAGAAAAACACAAGTATATAAAATGTGGAATACAATCTGAATTGAGGTGTGTAGGTTGTCCTCGAAATCACCTTCATAAAAAAGATAATTATTATACGTGCATTTTTTGTGCGATCTACGTATTAATATTTCGAAGGCATAAAAATTGGGAGAAGGGATAAGCCTTGCTGCACAGGTGATAAGCAACAGAAACTCAGCACAACTAGTGAATGTTTTAGAAAGCGTTAAGTCAAAAGGAAAGTACAATGGACCTCATCCTGAATTTGCTGCTAAAGTTTAAAAGGAAATGGTTTTATACAAATTCAGAGATGAAATAGAATGGTGTTGCCGAACTAAATGAGGAAATTAGATTCCAATTAATCATCTCACAAATTATTGACTTTTTAGGAAAAAGGAAATATTTCAATTAATCACCATTATCTGACCTCTGATATTCATAACAAACTAAATATATAATTTTTTCACCTATGGTAAGTTGGTTATTTTATAAGTTCTATCTTAAAAACAATCAATTATATGGTGAGGTTGAAGGACCTGCGACATCCATTTTAAGATCAAATTATGAATTTTCTAAACCAATCACAAGTTATAAAGAAAAACACGAGTATATAAAATGTGGAATACAATTTGAATTGAGGTGCGTAGGTTGTCCTCGAAATCACCTTCATAAAAAAGATAATTATTGATAATCTTTATACGTGCTATCTACGTATTAATATTTTGAAGGCATAAAAATTGGGAGGAGGGATAAGCTTTGCTTCGCAGGTGAAAAGCAACAAAAACTCAGTACAACAACTGAATGTTTTAGAATGCGTTAAGTCAAAATGAAAGTATAATGGACCTCATCCTGAATTGGCTGCTAAACTTGAAAAGGAAATATTTTATACAAATCCAGGGATCAATTCGAATAGTGTTTCTGAACTAAGTGAAACAAATTAGATTCCAATTAACCCCTCACAAATTATTGACTTTCTTTAGGAAAAAGGAAAAAATTCAATTAATCACTTCCATATTTTCTTTTTATAATTTGACCTCTGATATTTATAACACACTAAATATATAATTTTGTCACCTATGGTAAGTTGGTGTTTTTATAAGTTCTATCTTAAAACCAATCAATTAGATGGGGTGGTTGAAGAACCTCCGACATCCATTTTAAGAACAAATTATGAATTTTCTGAACCAATCAGAAGTTAAACACGAGTATATAAAATGTGGAATACAATCTGAATTGAGGTGCGTAGGTTGTCCTCGAAATCACCGTCATAAAAAAGATAATTATTATACGTGCATTTTTCGTGCGATCTACGTATTAATATTTCGAAGGCATAAAAATTGGGAGGAGGGATAAGCCTTGCTGCGCAGGTGAAAAGCAACAGAAACTCAGCACATCTAGTGAATGTTTTAGATAGCGTTAAGTCAAAAGGAAAGTACAATGGACCTCATCCTGAATTTGCTGCTAAAGTTTAAAAGGAAATGGTTTTATACAAATTCAGAGATGAAATAGAATGGTGTTGCCGAACTAAATAAGGCAAATTAGATTCCAAATAATCACCTCACAAATTATTGACTTTCTTTAGGAAAAAGGAAAAAATTCAATTAATCACTTCCATATTTTCTTTTTATAATTTGACCTCTGATATTCATAACACACTAAATATATAATTTTCTCACCTATGGTAAGTTGGTATTTTTATAAGTTCTATCTTAAAACCAATCAATTAGATGGGTGGTTGAAGAACCTCCGACATCCATTTTAAGATCAAATTATGAATTTTCAAAACCAAGCACAAGTTATAAAGAAAACACACGAGTATATAAAATGTGGAATATAATTTGAATTGAGGTGCGTAGGTTGTCCTCGAAATCACCTTCATAAAAAAGATAATTATTGATAATCTTTATACGTGCTATCCATGTATTAATATTTCGAAGGCATAAAAATTGGGAGGAGGGATAAGCCTTGCTGCACAGGTGATAAGCAACAGAAACTCAGCACAACTAGTGAATGTTTTAGAAAGCGTTAAGTCAAAAGGAAAGTACAATGGACCTCATCCTGAATTTGCGGCTAAAGTTGAAAAGGAAATGTTTTATACAAATCCAGGGATCAATTCGAATAGTGTTTGAACTAAATAAGGCAAATTAGATTCCAATTAACCCCTCACAAATTATTGACTTTCTTTAGGAAAAAGGAAAAAATTCAATTAATCACTTCCATATTTTCTTTTTATAATTTGACCTCTGATATTTATAACACACTAAATATATAATTTTGTCACCTATGGTAAGTTGGTGTTTTTATAAGTTCTATCTTAAAACCAATCAATTAGATGGGGTGGTTGAAGAACCTCCGACATCCATTTTAAGAACAAATTATGAATTTTCTAAGCCAATCACAAGTTATAAAGAAAAACACGAGTATATAAAATGTGGAATACAATTTGAATTGAGGTGCGTAGGTTGTCCTCGAAATCACCTTCATAAAAAAGATAATTATTATACGTGCATTTTTCGTGCGATCTACGTAGTAATATTTCGAAGGCAAAAAAATTGTGAGGAGGGATAAGCCTTGCTGCGCAGGTGAAAAGCAACAGAAACTCAGCACATCTAGTGAATGTTTTAGAAAGCGTTAAGTCAAAAGGAAAGTACAATGGACCTCATCCTGAATTTGCTGCTAAAGTTTAAAAGGAAATGGTTTTATACAAATTCAGAGATGAAATAGAATGGTGTTGCCGAACTAAATGAGGAAATTAGATTCCAAATAATCATCTCACAAATTATTGACTTTGTTTAGGAAAAAGGAAATATTTCAATTAATCACCTCCAAATTATCTTTTTATTATTTGACCTCTGATATTCATAACAAACTAAATATATAATTTTCTCACCTATGGTAAGTTGGTGTTTTTATAAGTTATATCTTAAAAACAATCAATTATATGGTGAGGTTGAAGAACCTGCGACATCTATTTTAAGATCAAATTATTAATTTTCTAAACCAATCACAAGTTATAAAGAAAAACACTAGTAAATAAAATGTGGAATACAATTTGAATTGAGGTGCGTAGGTTGTCCTCGAAATCACCTTCATAAAAAGATAATTATTATACGTGCATTTTTCGTGCTATCTACGTATTAATATTTCCAAGGCATAAAAATTGGGAGGAGGGATAAGCTTTGCTTCGCAGGTGAAAAGCAACAGAAACTCAGTAAAACAACTGAATGTTTTAGAATGCGTTAAGTCAAAATGAAAGTATAATGGACCTCATCCTGAATTGGCTGCTAAACTTGAAAAGGAAATATTTTATACAAATTCAGGGATCAATTCGAATAGTGTTTCTGAACTAAGTGAAACAAATTAGATTCCAATTAACCCCTCACAAATTATTGACTTTCTTTAGGAAAAAGGAAAAAATTCAATTAATCACTTCCATATTTTCTTTTTATAATTTGACCTCTGATATTTATAACACACTAAATATATAATTTTGTCACCTATGGTAAGTTGGTGTTTTTATAAGTTCTATCTTAAAACCAATCAATTAGATGGGGTGGTTGAAGAACCTCCGACATCCATTTTAAGAACAAATTATGAATTTTCTGAACCAATCAGAAGTTAAACACGAGTATATAAAATGTGGAATACAATCTGAATTGAGGTGCGTAGGTTGTCCTCGAAATCACCTTCATAAAAAATGATAATTATTATACGTGCATTTTTCGTGCGATCTACGTAGTAATATTTTGAAGGAAAAAAAATTGAAGGAGGGATAAGCCTTGCTACGCAGGTGAAAAGCAACAGAAATTCAGCACAACCAGTGTATGTTTTAGAAAGCGTTAAGTCAAAAGGAAAGTAGAATGGACCTCATACTGAATTGGCTGCTAAACTTGAAAAGGAAATATTTTATACAAATCAAGGGATGAATTCGAATAGTGTTTCTGAACTAAGTGAAACAAATTAGATTCCAATTAACCCCTCACAAATTATTGACTTTCTTTAGGAAAAAGGAAAAAACTCAATTAATCACCTCCATATTATCTTTTTATAATTTGACGTCTGACACTCATAACAAACTAAATATATAATTTTCTCACCTATGGTAATTTGGTGCTTTTATAAGTTGTATCTTAAAAACAATAAATTAGATGGTGTGGTAGAAGAACCTGCGACATCCATTTTAAGAACAAATTATGAATTATTTGAACCAATTACAAGTTATAAAGAAAAACACAAGTATATAAAATGTGGAATACAATCTGAATTGAGGTGCGTAGGTTGTCCTCGAAATCACCTTCATAAAAAATGATAATTATTATACGTGCATTTTTCGTGCGATCTACGTAGTAATATTTTGAAGGCATAAAAATTGGGAGAAGGGATAAGCCTTGCTGCGCAGGTGAAAAGCAACAGAAACTCAGCACATCTAGTGAATGTTTTAGAAAGCGTTAAGTCAAAAGGAAAGTACAATGGACCTCATCCTGAATTTGCTGCTAAAGTTTAAAAGGAAATGGTTTTATACAAATTCAGAGATGAAATAGAATGGTGTTGCCGAGCTAAATGAGGAAATTAGATTCCAAATAATCATCTCACAAATTATTGACTTTCTTTAGGAAAAAGGAAAAAATTCAATTAATCACTTCCATATTTTCTTTTTATAATTTGACCTCTGATATTCATAACACACTAAATATATAATTTTGTCACCTATGGTAAGTTGGTGTTTTTATAAGTTATATCTTAAAACCAATCAATTAGATGGGGTGGTTGAAGAACCTCCGACATCCATTTTAAGAACAAATTATGAATTTTCTGAACCAATCAGAAGTAAAACACGAGTATATAAAATGTGGAATACAATTTGAATTGAGGTGCGTAGGTTGTCCTCGAAATCACCTTCATAAAAAAGATAATTATTGATAATGCTTTTTCGTGCTATCTACGTATTAATATTTCAAGGCATAAAAATTGGGAGGAGGGATAAGCCTTGCTTTGCAGTGAAAAGCAATGTAAACTCAAGACAACAAGTGAATGTTTTAGAAAGCGTTAAGTCAAAATGAAAGTACAATGGACCTCATCCTGAGTTTGCTTCTAAAGTTGAAAAGGAAATGGTTTTATACAAATTTAGGGATGAAATAGAGTGGTGATGCCGAACTAAATGACACAAATTAGATTCCAAATAATCACCTCACAAATTATTGACTTTCTTTAGGAAAAAAGGAAATATTTCAATTAATCACCTCCAGGTTATCTTTTTATTATTTGACCTCTGATATTCATAACAAACTAAATATATAATTTTGTCACTTATGGTAAGTTGGTGTTTTTATAAGTTGTATCTTAAAACAATCAATTAGATGGTGTGGTTGAAGAACCTGCGACATCCATTTTAAGAAAAATTAATAATTTTCTGAACCAATCAGAAGTAAAACACGAGTATATAAAATGTGGAATAGAAGCTGAATTGAGGTGCGTAGGTTGTCCTAAAAATCACTTTCATAAAAAAAGATAATTATTGATAATTATTTTGCGTGCATTTTTAGTACGATCTACGTATTAAAATTTTGAAGGCATAAAAATTGGGTGGAGGGATAAGCCTTGCCGCGCAGGTGAAAAGCAACAGAAACTAAGCACAACAATTTAATTTTTTAGAAAGCGTTAAGTCAAAAGAAAAGTACAATGGACCTCATCCTGAGTCTGCTGCTGAAGTTGAAAAGCAAATGGTTTTATAAAAATTCAGGGATGAAATAGAATGGTGTTGCCGAACTAAATGAGACAAATTAGATTTCAAATAATCACCTCACAAATTATTGACTTTCTTTAGGAAAAAAGGAAATATTTCAATTAATCACCTCCAAATTATCTTTTTATTATTTGGCCTCTGACATTCATAACAAACTAAATATATAATTTTGTCACTTATGGTAAGTAGGTGTTTTTATAAGTTGTATCTTAAAAATAATCAATTAGATGGTGTGGTTGAAGAACCTGCAACATCCATTTTAAGAACAAATTATGAATTTTCTAAGCCAATCACAAGTTATAAAGAAAAACACGAGTATATAAAATGTGGAATACAATTTGAATTGAGGTGCGTAGGTTGTCCTCGAAATCACCTTCATAAAAAAGATAATTATTATACGTGCATTTTTCGTGCGATCTACGTAGTAATATTTCGAAGGCAAAAAAATTGTGAGGAGGGATAAGCCTTGCTGCGCAGGTGAAAAGCAACAGAAACTCAGCACATCTAGTGAATGTTTTAGAAAGCGTTAAGTCAAAAGGAAAGTACAATGGACCTCATCCTGAATTTGCTGCTAAAGTTTAAAAGGAAATGGTTTTATACAAATTCAGAGATGAAATAGAATGGTGTTGCCGAACTAAATGAGGAAATTAGATTCCAAATAATCATCTCACAAATTATTGACTTTTTAGGAAAAAGGAAATATTTCAATTAATCACCATTATCAGACCTCTGATATTCATAACAAACTAAATATATAATTTTGTCACCTATGGTAAGTTGGTTATTTTATAAGTTCTATCTTAAAAACAATCAATTATATGGTGAGGTTGAAGGACCTGCGACATCCATTTTAAGATCAAATTATGAATTTTCTAAACCAATCACAAGTTATAAAGAAAAACACGAGTATATAAAATGTGGAATACAATTTGAATTGAGGTGCGTAGGTTGTCCTCGAAATCACCTTCATAAAAAAGATAATTATTGATAATCTTTATACGTGCTATCTACGTATTAATATTTCAAAGGCATAAAAATTGGGAGGAGGGATAAGCTTTGCTTCGCAGGTGAAAAGCAACAGAAACTCAGTACAACAACTGAATGTTTTAGAATGCGCTAAGTCAAAATGAAAGTATAATGGACCTCATCCTGAATTGGCTGCTAAACTTGAAAAGGAAATATTTTATACAAATCCACGGATCAATTCGAATAGTGTTTCTGAACTAAGTGAAACAAATTAGATTCCAATTAACCCCTCACAAATTATTGACTTTCTTTAGGAAAAAGGAAAAAAATCAATTAATCACCTCCATATTATCTTTTTATAATTTGACGTCTGATATTCATAACAAACTAAATATATAATTTTCTCACGTACGGTAAGTTGGTGTTTTTATAAGTTATATCTTAAAAACAATAAATTAGATGGTGTGGTTGAAGAACCTGCGACATCCATTTTAAGAACAAATTATGAATTTTCTGAACCAATCAGAAGTAAAACACGAGTATATAAAATGTGGAACACAATCTGAATTGAGGTGTGTAGGTTGTCCTCGAAATCACCTTCATAAAAAAGATAATTATTATACGTGCATTTTTCGTGCGATCTACGTATTAATATTTCGAAGGCATAAAAATTGGGAGGAGGGATAAGCCTTGCTGCATAGGTGATAAGCAACAGAAACTCAGCACAGCTAGTGAATGTTTTAGAAAGCGTTAAGTCAAAAGGAAAGTACAATGGACCTCATCCTGAATTTGCTGCTAAAGTTTAAAAGGAAATGGTTTTATACAAATTCAGAGATGAAATAGAATGGTGTTGCCGAACTAAATGAGGAAATTAGATTCCAAATAATCACCTCACAAATTATTGACTTTCTTAGGAAAAAGGAAATATTTCATTTAATCACCTCCAGATTTTCTTTTTATTATCTGACCTCTGATATTCATAACAAACTAAATATATAATTTTGTCACCTAAGGTAAGTTTGTGTTTTTATAAGTTCTATCTTAAAAACAATCAATTAGATGGTGTGGTTGAAGAACCCGCGACATCCATTTTAAGAACAAATTATGAATTTTCTAAGCCAATCACAAGTTATAAAGAAAAACACAAGTATATAAAATGTGGAATACAATTTGAATTGAGGTGCGTAGGTTGTCCTCGAAATCACCTTCATAAAAAAGATAATTATTATACGTGCATTTTTCGTGCGATCTCATTATTAATATTTCGAAGGCATAAAAATTGGGAGGAGGGATAAGCCTTGCTGCGGTGAAAAAGCAGAAACTCAGCACAGCTAGTGAATGTTTTAGAAAGCGTTAAGTCAAAAAGAAAGTACAATGGACCTCATCCTGAATTTCCTGCTAAAGTTTAAAAGGAAATGGTTTTATACAAATTCAGAGATGAAATAGATTGGTGTTTCCGAACTAAATGAGGAAATTAGATTCCAAATAATCATCTCACAAATTATTGACGTTTTAGGAAAAAGGAAATATTTCAATTAATCACCATTATCTGACCTCTGATATTCATAACAAACTAAATATATAATTTTGTCACCTATGGTAAGTTGGTTATTTTATAAGTTCTATCTTAAAAACAATCAATTATATGGTGAGGTTGAAGGACCTGCGACATCCATTTTAAGATCAAATTATGAATTTTCAAAACCAAGCACAAGTTATAAAGAAAAACACGAGTATATAAAATGTGGAATACAATTTGAATTGAGGTGCGTAGGTTGTCCTCGAAATCACCTTCATAAAAAAGATAATTATTGATAATCTTTATACGTGCTATCTACGTATTAATATTTCGAAGGCATAAAAATTGGGAGGAGGGATAAGCTTTGCTTCGCAGGTGAAAAGCAACTAAACTCAAGACAACAACTGAATGTTTTAGAATGCGCTAAGTCAAAATGAAAGTATAATGGACCTCATCCTGAACTGGCCGCTAAACTTGAAAAGGAAACATATTATACAAATCCAGGATCATTTCGAATAGTGTTTTCTGAACTAAGTGAAACAAATTAGATTCCAATTAACCCCTCACAAATTATTGACTTTCTTTAGGAAAAAGGAAAAAAATCAATTAATCACCTCCATATTATCTTTTTATAATTTGACGTCTGATATTCATAACAAACTAAATATATAATTTTCTCACGTACGGTAAGTTGGTGTTTTTATAAGTTATATCTTAAAAACAATCAATTAGATGGTGTGGTTGAAGAACCCGTGACATCCATTTTAAGAACAAATTATGAATTTTCTAAGCCAATCACAAGTTATAAAGAAAAACACAAGTATATAAAATGTGGAATACAATTTGAATTGAGGTGCGTAGGTTTTCCTCGAAATCACCTTCATAAAAAAGATAATTATTGATAATCTTTATACGTGCTATCTACGTATTAATATTTCGAAGGCATAAAAATTGGGAGGAGGGATAAGCCTTTTGCTTGGTGAAAACAGCAGAAACTTCAGTACAACAGTGAATGTTTTAGAATGCGTTAAGTCAAAATGAAAGTATAATGGACCTCATCTGAATTGGTGCTAAACTTGAAAAGGAAATATTTTATACAAATCCAGGGATCAATTTGAATAGTGTTTCTGAACTAAGTGAAACAAATTAGATTCCAAATAATCACCTCACAAATTATTGACTTTCTTAGGAAAAAGGAAATATTTCATTTAATCACCTCCAGATTTTCTTTTTATTATCTGACCTCTGATATTCATAACAAACTAAATATATAATTTTGTCACCTAAGGTAAGTTTGTGTTTTTATAAGTTCTATCTTAAAAACAATCAATTAGATGGTGTGGTTGAAGAACCCGCGACATCCATTTTAAGAACAAATTATGAATTTTCTAAGCCAATCACAAGTTATAAAGAAAAACACAAGTATATAAAATGTGGAATACAATTTGAATTGAGGTGCGTAGGTTGTCCTCGAAATCACCTTCATAAAAAAGATAATTATTATACGTGCATTTTTCGTGCGATCTACGTAGTAATATTTCGAAGGAAAAAAATTGTGAGGAGGGATAAGCCTTGCTTGTGGTGAAAAGCAATGTAAACTCAGCACATCTAGTGAATGTTTTAGAAAGCGTTAAGTCAAAAGGAAAGTACAATGGACCTCATCCTGAATTTGCTGCTAAAGTTTAAAAGGAAATGGTTTTATACAAATTCAGAGATGAAATAGAATGGTGTTGCCGAACTAAATGAGGAAATTAGATTCCAAATAATCATCTCACAAATTATTGACTTTTTAGGAAAAAGGAAATATTTCAATTAATCACCATTATCTGACCTCTGATATTCATAACAAACTAAATATATAATTTTGTCACCTATGGTAAGTTGGTTATTTTATAAGTTCTATCTTAAAAACAATCAATTATATGGTGAGGTTGAAGGACGTGCGACATCCATTTTAAGATCAAATTATGAATTTTCAAAACCAAGCACAAGTTATAAAGAAAACACACGAGTATATAAAATGTGGAATACAATTTGAATTGAGGTGCGTAGGTTGTCCTCGAAATCACCTTCATAAAAAAGATAATTATTGATAATCTTTATACGTGCTATCTACGTATTAATATTTCCAAGGCATAAAAATTGGGAGGAGGGATAAGCTTTGCTTCGCAGGTGAAAAGCAACAGAAACTCAGTACAACAACTGAATGTTTTAGAATGCGCTAAGTCAAAATGAAAGTATAATGGACCTCATCCTGAATTGGCTGCTAAACTTGAAAAGGAAATATTTTATACAAATCCAGGGATCAATTCGAATAGTGTTTCTGAACTAAGTGAAACAAATTAGATTCCAATTAACCCCTCACAAATTATTGACTTTCTTTAGGAAAAAGGAAAAAAATCAATTAATCACCTCCATATTATCTTTTTATAATTTGACGTCTGATATTCATAACAAACTAAATATATAATTTTCTCACGTACGGTAAGTTGGTGTTTTTATAAGTTATATCTTAAAAACAATAAATTAGATGGTGTGGTTGAAGAACCTGCGACATCCATTTTAAGAACAAATTATGAATTATTTGAACCAATTACAAGTTATAAAGAAAAACACAAGTATATAAAATGTGGAATACAATCTGAATTGAGGTGCGTAGGTTGTCCTCGAAATCACCTTCATAAAAAATGATAATTCTTATACGTGCATTTTTCGTGCGATCTACGTATTAATATTTCGAAGGCATAAAAATTGGGAGGAGGGATAAGCCTTGCTGCACAGGTGATAAGCAACAGAAACTCAGCACAGCTAGTGAATGTTTTAGAAAGCGTTAAGTCAAAAGGAAAGTACAATGGACCTCATCCTGAATTTGCTGCTAAAGTTTAAAAGGAAATTGTTTTATACAAATTCAGAGATGAAATAGAATGGTGTTGCCGAACTAAATAAGGCAAATTAGATTCCAAATAATCACCTCACAAATTATTGACTTTCTTAGGAAAAAGGAAATATTTCATTTAATCACCTCCAGATTTTCTTTTTATTATCTGACCTCTGATATTCATAACAAACTAAATATATAATTTTGTCACCTAAGGTAAGTTTGTGTTTTTATAAGTTCTATCTTAAAAACAATCAATTAGATGGTGTGGTTGAAGAACCCGCGACATCCATTTTAAGAACAAATTATGAATTTTCTAAGCCAATCACAAGTTATAAAGAAAAACACAAGTATATAAAATGTGGAATACAATTTGAATTGAGGTGCGTAGGTTGTCCTCGAAATCACCTTCATAAAAAAGATAATTATTATACGTGCATTTTTCGTGCGATCTACGTAGTAATATTTCGAAGGAAAAAAATTGTGAGGAGGGATAAGCCTTGCTGCGCAGGTGAAAAGCAACAGAAACTCAGCACATCTAGTGAATGTTTTAGAAAGCGTAAAGTCAAAAGGAAAGTACAATGGACCTCATCCTGAATTTGCTGCTAAAGTTTAAAAGGAAATGGTTTTATACAAATTCAGAGATGAAATAGAATGGTGTTGCCGAACTAAATGAGGAAATTAGATTCCAAATAATCATCTCACAAATTATTGACTTTCTTAGGAAAAAGGAAATATTTCATTTAATCACCTCCAGATTTTCTTTTTATTATCCGACCTCTGATATTCATAACAAACTAAATATATAATTTTGTCACCTATGGTAAGTTGGTTATTTTATAAGTTCTATCTTAAAAACAATCAATTATATGGTGAGGTTGAAGGACCTGCGACATCCATTTTAAGATCAAATTATGAATTTTCAAAACCAAGCACAAGTTATAAAGAAAACACACGAGTATATAAAATGTGGAATACAATTTGAATTGAGGTGCGTAGGTTGTCCTCGAAATCACCTTCATAAAAAAGATAATTATTGATAATCTTTATACGTGCTATCTACGTATTAATATTTCGAAGGCATAAAAATTGGGAGGAGGGATAAGCTTTGCTTCGCAGGTGAAAAGCAACAGAAACTCAGTACAACATCTGAATGTTTTAGAATGCGTTAAGTCAAAATGAAAGTATAATGGACCTCATCCTGAATTGGCTGCTAAACTTGAAAAGGAAATATTTTATACAAATCCAGGGATCAATTCGAATAGTGTTTCTGAACTAAGTGAAACAAATTAGATTCCAATTTACCCCTCACAAATTATTGACTTTCTTTAGGAAAAAGGAAAAAATTCAATTAATCACTTCCATATTTTCTTTTTATAATTTGACCTCTGATATTTATAACACACTAAATATATAATTTTGTCACCTATGGTAAGTTGGTGTTTTTATAAGTTCTATCTTAAAACCAATCAATTAGATGGGGTGGTTGAAGAACCTCCGACATCCATTTTAAGAACAAATTATGAATTTTCAAAACCAAGCACAAGTTATAAAGAAAACACACGAGTATATAAAATGTGGAATACAATTTGAATTGAGGTGCGTAGGTTGTCCTCGAAATCACCTTCATAAAAAAGATAATTATTGATAATCTTTATACATGCTATCTACGTATTAATATTTCGAAGTCATAAAAATTGGGAGGAGGGATAAGCTTTGCTTCGCAGGTGATAAGCAACAGAAACTCAGCACAGCTAGTGAATGTTTTAGAAAGCGTTAAGTCAAAAGGAAAGTACAATGGACCTCATCCTGAATTTGCGGCTAAAGTTGAAAATTAAATTTTTTTATACAAATTCAGAGATGAAATAGAATGGTGTTGCCAAACTAAATAAGGCAAATTAGATTCCAAATAATCACCTCACAAATTATTGACTTTCTTAGGAGAAATGAAATATTTCATTTAATCACCTCCAGATTTTCTTTTTATTATCTGACCTCTGATATTCATAACAAACTAAATATATAATTTTGTCACCTAAGGTAAGTTTGTGTTTATATAAGTTCTATCTTAAAAACAATCAATTAGATGGTGTGGTTGAAGAACCCGCGACATCCATTTTAAGAACAAATTATGAATTTTCTGAACCAATCAGAAGTTAAACACGAGTATATAAAATGTGGAATACAATCTGAATTGAGGTGTGTAGGTTGTCCTCGAAATCACCGTCATAAAAAAGATAATTATTATACGTGCATTTTTCGTGCGATCTACGTATTAATATTTCCAAGGCATAAAAATTGGGAGGAGGGATAAGCCTTGCTGCGCAGGTGAAAAGCAACAGAAACTCAGCACATCTAGTGAATGTTTTAGAAAGCGTTAAGTGAAAAGGAAAGTACAATGGACCTCATCCTGAATTTGCTGCTAAAGTTTAAAAGGAAATGGTTTTATACAAATTCAGAGATGAAATAGAATGGTGATTGCCGAACTAAATGAGGAAATTAGATTCAAAATAATCATCTCACAAATTATTGACTTTTTAGGAAAAAGGAAATATTTCAATTAATCACCATTATCTGACCTCTGATATTCATAACAAACTAAATATATAATTTTGTCACCTATGGTAAGTTGGTTATTTTATAAGTTCTATCTTAAAAACAATCAATTATATGGTGAGGTTGAAGGACCTGCGACATCCATTTTAAGATCAAATTATGAATTTTCAAAACCAAGCACAAGTTATAAAGAAAAACACGAGTATATAAAATGTGGAATACAATTTGAATTGAGGTGCGTAGGTTGTCCTCGAAATCACCTTCATAAAAAAGATAATTATTGATAATCTTTATACGTGCTATCTACGTATTAATATTTCGAAGGCATAAAAATTGGGAGGAGGGATAAGCTTTGCTTGTGGTGAAAAGCAATGTAAACTCAGTACAACAACTGAATGTTTTAGAATGCGCTAAGTCAAAATGAAAGTATAATGGACTTCATCCTGAATTGGCTGCTAAACTTGAAAAGGAAATATTTTATACAAATCCAGGGATCAATTCGAATAGTGTTTCTAGACTAAGTGAAACAAATTAGATTCCAATTAACCCCTCACAAATTATTGACTTTCTTTAGGAAAAAGGAAAAAAATCAATTAATCACCTCCATATTATCTTTTTATAATTTGACGTCTGATATTCATAACAAACTAAATATATAATTTTCTCACGTACGGTAAGTTGGTGTTTTTATAAGTTATATCTTAAAAACAATAAATTAGATGGTGTGGTTGAAGAACCTGCGACATCCATTTTAAGAACAAATTATGAATTTTCTGAACCAATCAGAAGTAAAACACGAGTATATAAAATGTGGAACACAATCTGAATTGAGGTGTGTAGGTTGTCCTCGAAATCACCTTCATAAAAAAGATAATTCTTATACGTGCATTTTTCGTGCGATCTACGTATTAATATTTCGAAGGCATAAAAATTGGGAGGAGGGATAAGCCTTGCTGCATAGGTGATAAGCAACAGAAACTCAGCACAGCTAGTGAATGTTTTAGAAAGCGTTAAGTCAAAAGGAAAGTACAATGGACCTCATCCTGAATTTGCTGCTAAAGTTTAAAAGGAAATGGTTTTATACAAATTCAGAGATGAAATAGAATGGTGTTGCCGAACTAAATGAGGAAATTAGATTCCAAATAATCACCTCACAAATTATTGACTTTCTTAGGAAAAAGGAAATATTTCATTTAATCACCTCCAGATTTTCTTTTTATTATCTGACCTCTGATATTCATAACAAACTAAATATATAATTTTGTCACCTATGGTAAGTTGGTTATTTTATAAGTTCTATCTTAAAAACAATCAATTAGATGGTGTGGTTGAAGAACCCGCGACATCCATTTTAAGAACAAATTATGAATTTTCTAAGCCAATCACAAGTTATAAAGAAAAACACGAGTATATAAAATGTGGAATACAATTTGAATTGAGGTGCGTAGGTTGTACTCGAAATCACCTTCATAAAAAAGATAATTATTGATAATCTTTATACGTGCTATCTACGTATTAATATTTCGAAGGCATAAAAATTGGGAGGAGGGATAAGCTTTGCTTCGCAGGTGAAAAGCAACAGAAACTCAGTACAACAACTGAATGTTTTAGAATGCGTTAAGTCAAAATGAAAGTATAATGGACCTCATCCTGAATTGGCTGCTAAACTTGAAAAGGAAATATTTTATACAAATCCAGGGATCAATTCGAATAGTGTTTCTGAACTAAGTGAAACAAATTAGATTCCAATTAACCCCTCACAAATTATTGACTTTCTTTAGGAAAAAGGAAATATTTCAATTAATCACCTCCAAATTATCTTTTTATTATCTGACCTCTGATATTCATAACAAACTAAATTTATAATTTTGTCACCTAAGGTAAGTTCGTGTTTTTATAAGTTCTATCTTAAAAACAATCAATTAGATGGTGAGGTTGAAGAACCTCGACATCCATTTTAAGAACAAATTATGAATTTTCAAAACCAATCACAAGTTATAAAGAAAAACACGAGTATATAAAATGTGGAATACAATTTGAATTGAGGTGTAGGTTGTCCTCGAAATCACCTTCATAAAAAGATAATTATTATAATGCATTTTTCGTGCGATCTACGTATTAATATTTTCAAGGCATAAAAATTGGGAGGAGGGATAAGCCTTGCTTGCAGTGAAAAGCAATGTAAACTCAAGACAACAAGTGAATGTTTTAGAAAGCGTTAAGTCAAAATGAAAGTATAATGGACCTCATCCTGAATTGGTCGCTAAACTTGAAAAGGAAATATTTTATACAAATTCAGAGATGAAATAGAATGGTGTTGCCGAACTAAATAAGGCAAATTAGATTCCAAATAATCACCTCACAAATTATTGACTTTCTTAGGAAAAAGGAAATATTTCATTTAATCACCTCCAGATTTTCTTTTTATTATCCGACCTCTTATATTCATAACAAACTAAATATATAATTTTGTCACCTAAGGTAAGTTTGTGTTTTTATAAGTTCTATCTTAAAAACAATCAATTAGATGGTGTGGTTGAAGAACCCGTGACATCCATTTTAAGAACAAATTATGAATTTTCTAAGCCAATCACAAGTTATAAAGAAAAACACAAGTATATAAAATGTGGAATACAATTTGAATTGAGGTGCGTAGGTTTTCCTCGAAATCACCTTCATAAAAAAGATAATTATTGATAATCTTTATACGTGCTATCTACGTATTAATATTTCGAAGGCATAAAAATTGGGAGGAGGGATAAGCCTTGCTGCATAGGTGATAAGCAACAGAAACTCAGCACAGCTAGTGAATGTTTTAGAAAGCGTTAAGTCAAAAAGAAAGTACAATGGACCTCATCCTGAATTTCCTGCTAAAGTTTAAAAGGAAATGGTTTTATACAAATTCAGAGATGAAATAGATTGGTGTTTCCGAACTAAATGAGGAAATTAGATTCCAAATAATCATCTCACAAATTATTGACGTTTTAGGAAAAAGGAAAAAATTCAATTAATCACTTCCATATTTTCTTTTTATAATTTGACCTCTGATATTTATAACACACTAAATATATAATTTTGTCACCTATGGTAAGTTGGTGTTTTTATAAGTTCTATCTTAAAACCAATCAATTAGATGGGGTGGTTGAAGAACCTCCGACATCCATTTTAAGAACAAATTATGAATTTTCTAAGCCAATCACAAGTTATAAAGAAAAACACGAGTATATAAAATGTGGAATACAATTTGAATTGAGGTGCGTAGGTTGTCCTCGAAATCACCTTCATAAAAAAGATAATTATTATACGTGCATTTTTCGTGCGATCTACGTATTAATATTTCGAAGGCATAAAAATTGGGAGGAGGGATAAGCCTTGCTGCGCAGGTGAAAAGCAACAGAAACTCAGCACATCTAGTGAATGTTTTAGAAAGCGTTAAGTCAAAAGGAAAGTACAATGGACCTCATCCTGAATTTGCTGCTAAAGTTTAAAAGGAAATGGTTTTATACAAATTCAGAGATGAAATAGAATGGTGTTGCCGAACTAAATGAGGAAATTAGATTCCAAATAATCATCTCACAAATTATTGACTTTTTAGGAAAAAGGAAATATTTCAATTAATCACCATTATCTGACCTCTGATATTCATAACAAACTAAATATATAATTTTGTCACCTATGGTAAGTTGGTTATTTTATAAGTTCTATCTTAAAAACAATCAATTATATGGTGAGGTTGAAGGACCTGCGACATCCATTTTAAGATCAAATTATGAATTTTCAAAACCAAGCACAAGTTATAAAGAAAAACACGAGTATATAAAATGTGGAATACAATTTGAATTGAGGTGCGTAGGTTGTCCTCGAAATCACCTTCATAAAAAAGATAATTATTGATAATCTTTATACGTGCTATCTACGTATTAATATTTCGAAGGCATAAAAATTGGGAGGAGGGATAAGCTTTGCTTCGCAGGTGAAAAGCAACAGAAACTCAGTACAACAACTGAATGTTTTAGAATGCGCTAAGTCAAAATGAAAGTATAATGGACCTCATCCTGAATTGGCTGCTAAACTTGAAAAGGAAATATTTTATACAAATCCAGGGATCAATTCGAATAGTGTTTCTGAACTAAGTGAAACAAATTAGATTCCAATTAACCCCTCACAAATTATTGACTTTCTTTAGGAAAAAGGAAAAAAATCAATTAATCACCTCCATATTATCTTTTTATAATTTGACGTCTGATATTCATAACAAACTAAATATATAATTTTCTCACGTACGGTAAGTTGGTGTTTTTATAAGTTATATCTTAAAAACAATAAATTAGATGGTGTGGTTGAAGAACCTGCGACATCCATTTTAAGAACAAATTATGAATTTTCTGAACCAATCAGAAGTAAAACACGAGTATATAAAATGTGGAACACAATCTGAATTGAGGTGTGTAGGTTGTCCTCGAAATCACCTTCATAAAAAAGATAATTCTTATACGTGCATTTTTCGTGCGATCTACGTATTAATATTTCGAAGGCATAAAAATTGGGAGGAGGGATAAGCCTTGCTGCACAGGTGATAAGCAACAGAAACTCAGCACAGCTAGTGAATGTTTTAGAAAGCGTTAAGTCAAAAGGAAAGTACAATGGACCTCATCCTGAATTTGCTGCTAAAGTTTAAAAGGAAATGGTTTTATACAAATTCAGAGATGAAATAGAATGGTGTTGCCGAACTAAATGAGGAAATTAGATTCCAAATAATCACCTCACAAATTATTGACTTTCTTAGGAAAAAGGAAATATTTCATTTAATCACCTCCAGATTTTCTTTTTATTATCTGACCTCTGATATTCATAACAAACTAAATATATAATTTTCTCACGTACGGTAAGTTGGTGTTTTTATAAGTTATATCTTAAAAACAATAAATTAGATGGTGTGGTTGAAGAACCTGCGACATCCATTTTAAGAACAAATTATGAATTTTCTAAGCCAATCACAAGTTATAAAGAAAAACACGAGTATATAAAATGTGGAATACAATTTGAATTGAGGTGCGTAGGTTGTCCTCGAAATCACCTTCATAAAAAAGATAATTATTATAATCATTTTTATGCGATCTACGTATTAATATTTCAAGGCATAAAAATTGGGAGGAGGGATAAGCCTTGCTGCTTGTGGTGAAAAGCAATGTAAACTCAAGACATCTAGTGAATGTTTTAGAAAGCGTTAAGTCAAAATGAAAGTATAATGGACCTCATCCTGAATTTCTTTGCTAAAGTTTAAAAGGAAATGGTTTTATACAAATTCAGAGATGAAATAGAATAGTGTTTCCGAACTAAATGAAACAAATTAGATTCCAAATAATCATCTCACAAATTATTGACTTTCTTTAGGAAAAAGGAAAAAATTCAATTAATCACTTCCATATTTTCTTTTTATAATTTGACCTCTGATATTTATAACACACTAAATATATAATTTTGTCACCTATGGTAAGTTGGTGTTTTTATAAGTTCTATCTTAAAACCAATCAATTAGATGGGGTGGTTGAAGAACCTCCGACATCCATTTTAAGAACAAATTATGAATTTTCTGAACCAATCACAAGTTATAAAGAAAAACACGAGTATATAAAATGTGGAATACAATTTGAATTGAGGTGCGTAGGTTTTCCTCGAAATCACCTTCATAAAAAAGATAATTATTATACGTGCATTTTTCGTGCGATCTACGTATTAATATTTCGAAGGCATAAAAATTGGGAGGAGGGATAATCCTTGCTGCGCAGGTGAAAAGCAACAGAAACTCTGTACAACATCTGAATGTTTTAGAATGCGTTAAGTCAAAATGAAAGTATAATGGACCTCATCATGAATTGGCTGCTAAACTTGAAAAGGAAATATTTTATACAAATCCAGGGATCAATTCGAATAGTGTTTCCGAACTAAATGAAACAAATTAGATTCCAAATAATCATCTCACAAATTATTGACTTTCTTTAGGAAAAAGGAAAAAATTCAATTAATCACTTCCATATTTTCTTTTTATAATTTGACCTCTGATATTTATAACACACTAAATATATAATTTTGTCACCTATGGTAAGTTGGTGTTTTTATAAGTTCTATCTTAAAACCAATCAATTAGATGGGGTGGTTGAAGAACCTCCGACATCCATTTTAAAAACAAATTATGAATTTTCAAAACCAATCACAAGTTAGAAAGAAAAACACGAGTATATAAAATGTGGAATACAATTTGAATTGAGGTGTGTAGGTTGTCCTCGAAATCACCTTCATAAAAAGATAATTATTGATAATCTTTATCGTGCTATCTACGTATTAATATTTGAAGAGCATAAAAATTGGGAGGAGGGATAAGCCTTGCTTTACAGTGAAAAGCAATGTAAACTCAAGACAACAAGTGAATGTTTTAGAAAGCGTTAAGTCAAAATGAAAGTATAATGGACCTCATCCTGAATTTCGCTAAACTTGAAAAGGAAATATTTTATACAAATTCAGAGATGAAATAGAATAGTGTTTCTGAACTAAGTGAAACAAATTAGATTCCAATTTACCCCTCACAAATTATTGACTTTCTTTAGAAAAAAGGAAAAAATTCAATTAATCACTTCCATATTTTCTTTTTATAATTTGACCTCTGATATTTATAACACACTAAATATATAATTTTTTCACCTATGGTAAGTTGGTGTTTTTATAAGTTCTATCTTAAAACCAATCAATTAGATGGGGTGGTTGAAGAACCTCCGACATCCATTTTAAGAACAAATTATGAATTTTCTGAACCAATCAGAAGTAAAACACGAGTATATAAAATGTGGAATACAATCTGAATTGAGGTGTGTAGGTTGTCCTCGAAATCACCTTCATAAAAAAGATAATTATTATACGTGCATTTTTCGTGCGATCTACGTATTAATATTTCGAAGGCATAAAAATTGGGAGGAGGGATAAGCCTTGCTTTGCAGTGAAAAGCAACAGAAACTTCAAGACATCTAGTGAATGTTTTAGAAAGCGTAAAGTCAAAAGGAAAGTACAATGGACCTCATCCTGAATTTGCTGCTAAAGTTTAAAAGGAAATGGTTTTATACAAATTCAGAGATGAAATAGAATGGTGTTGCCGAACTAAATGAGGAAATTAGATTCCAAATAATCACCTCACAAATTATTGACTTTCTTAGGAAAAAGGAAATATTTCAATTAATCACCATTATCTGACCTCTGATATTCATAACAAACTAAATATATAATTTTGTCACCTATGGTAAGTTGGTTATTTTATAAGTTCTATCTTAAAAACAATCAATTATATGGTGAGGTTGAAGGACCTGCGACATCCATTTTAAGATCAAATTATGAATTTTCAAAACCAAGCACAAGTTATAAAGAAAACACACGAGTATATAAAATGTGGAATACAATTTGAATTGAGGTGCGTAGGTTGTCCTCGAAATCACCTTCATAAAAAAGATAATTATTGATAATCTTTATACGTGCTATCTACGTATTAATATTTCGAAGGCATAAAAATTGGGAGGAGGGATAAGCTTTGCTTCGCAGGTGAAAAGCAACAGAAACTCAGTACAACAACTGAATGTTTTAGAATGCGCTAAGTCAAAATGAAAGTATAATGGACCTCATCCTGAATTGGCTGCTAAACTTGAAAAGGAAATATTTTATACAAATCCAGGGATCAATTCGAATAGTGTTTCTGAACTAAGTGAAACAAATTAGATTCCAATTAACCCCTCACAAATTATTGACTTTCTTTAGGAAAAAGGAAAAAAATCAATTAATCACCTCCATATTATCTTTTTATAATTTGACGTCTGATATTCATAACAAACTAAATATATAATTTTCTCACGTACGGTAAGTTGGTGTTTTTATAGGTTATATCTTAAAACCAATCAATTAGATGGGGTGGTTGAAGAACCTCCGACATCCATTTTAAGAACAAATTATGAATTTTCTGAACCAATCAGAAGTAAAACACGAGTATAAAAATGTGGAATACAATTTGAATTGAGGTGCGTAGGTTGTCCTCGAAATCACCTTCATAAAAAAGATAATTATTATACGTGCATTTTTCGTGCGATCTACGTATTAATATTTCGAAGGCATAAAAATTGGGAGGAGGGATAAGCCTTGCTGCGCAGGTGAAAAGCAACAGAAACTCAGCACATCTAGTGAATGTTTTAGAAAGCGTTAAGTCAAAAGGAAAGTACAATGGACCTCATCCTGAATTTGCTGCTAAAGTTTAAAAGGAAATGGTTTTATACAAATTCAGAGATGAAATAGAATGGTGTTGCCGAACTAAATGAGGAAATTAGATTCCAAATAATCACCTCACAAATTATTGACTTTCTTAGGAAAAAGGAAATATTTCATTTAATCACCTCCAGATTTTCTTTTTATTATCTGACCTCTGATATTCATAACAAACTAAATATATAATTTTGTCACCTAAGGTAAGTTTGTGTTTTTATAAGTTCTATCTTAAAAACAATCAATTATATGGTGAGGTTGAAGGACCTGCGACATCCATTTTAAGATCAAATTATGAATTTTCAAAACCAAGCACAAGTTATAAAGAAAACACACGAGTATATAAAATGTGGAATACAATTTGAATTGAGGTGCGTAGGTTGTCCTCGAAATCACCTTCATAAAAAAGATAATTATTGATAATCTTTATACGTGCTATCTACGTATTAATATTTCGAAGGCATAAAAATTGGGAGGAGGGATAAGCTTTGCTTCGCAGGTGAAAAGCAACAGAAACTCAGTACAACAACTGAATGTTTTAGAATGCGCTAAGTCAAAATGAAAGTATAATGGACCTCATCCTGAATTGGCTGCTAAACTTGAAAAGGAAATATTTTATACAAATCCAGGGATCAATTCGAATAGTGTTTCTGAACTAGGTGAAACAAATTAGATTCCAATTAACCCCTCACAAATTATTGACTTTCTTTAGGAAAAAGGAAAAAATTCAATTAATCACTTCCATATTTTCTTTTTATAATTTGACCTCTGATATTCATAACACACTAAATATATAATTTTGTCACCTATGGTAAGTTGGTGTTTTTATAAGTTATATCTTAAAACCAATCAATTAGATGGGGTGGTTGAAGAACCTCCGACATCCATTTTAAGAACAAATTATGAATTTTCTGAACCAATCAGAAGTAAAACACGAGTATATAAAATGTGGAATACAATCTGAATTGAGGTGTGTAGGTTGTCCTCGAAATCACCTTCATAAAAAAGATAATTATTATACGTGCATTTTTCGTGCGATCTACGTATTAATATTTCGAAGGCATAAAAATTGGGAGGAGGGATAAGCCTTGCTGCGCAGGTGAAAAGCAACAGAAACTCAGCACATCTAGTGAATGTTTTAGAAAGCGTTAAGTGGAAAGGAAAGTACAATGGACCTCATCCTGAATTTGCTGCTAAACTTGAAAAGGAAATATTTTATACAAATTCAGAGTTGAAATAGAATGGTGTTGCCGAACTAAATGAGGAAATTAGATTCCAAATAATCATCTCACAAATTATTGACTTTCTTTAGGAAAAAGGAAAAAAATCAATTAATCACCTCCATATTATCTTTTTATAATTTGACCTCTGATATTCATAACAAACTAAATATATAATTTTGTCACCTATGGTAAGTTGGTTATTTTATAAGTTCTATCTTAAAAACAATCAATTATATGGTGAGGTTGAAGGACCTGCGACATCCATTTTAAGATCAAATTATGAATTTTCAAAACCAAGCACAAGTTATAAAGAAAACACACGAGTATATAAAATGTGGAATACAATTTGAATTGAGGTGCGTAGGTTGTCCTGGAAATCACCTTCATAAAAAAGATAATTATTGATAATCTTTATACGTGCTATCTACGTATTAATATTTCGAAGGCATAAAAATTGGGAGGAGGGATATGATTTGCTTTGCAGGTGAAAAGTAACAGAAACTCAGTACAACAACTGAATGTTTTAGAATGCGCTAAGTCAAAATGAAAGTATAATGGACCTCATCCTGAATTGGCTGCTAAACTTGAAAAGGAAATATTTTATACAAATCCAGGGATCAATTCGAATAGTGTTTTCTGAACTAAGTGAAACAAATTAGATTCCAATTAACCCCTCACAAATTATTGACTTTCTTTAGGAAAAAGGAAAAAATTCAATTAATCACTTCCATATTTTCTTTTTATAATTTGACCTCTGATATTTATAACACACTAAATATATAATTTTGTCACCTATGGTAAGTTGGTGTTTTTATAAGTTCTATCTTAAAACCAATCAATTAGATGGGGTGGTTGAAGAACCTCCGACATCCATTTTAAGAACAAATTATGAATTTTCTAAGCCAATCAGAAGTTATAAAGAAAAACACGAGTATATAAAATGTGGAATACAATCTGAATTGAGGTGTGTAGGTTGTCCTCGAAATCACCGTCATAAAAAAGATAATTATTATACGTGCATTTTTCGTGCGATCTACGTATTAATATTTCCAAGGCATAAAAATTGGGAGGAGGGATAAGCCTTGCTGCGCAGGTGAAAAGCAACAGAAACTCAGCACATCTAGTGAATGTTTTAGAAAGCGTTAAGTCAAAAGGAAAGTTCAATGGACCTCATCCTGAATTTGCTGCTAAAGTTTAAAAGGAAATGGTTTTATACAAATTCAGAGATGAAATAGAATGGTGTTGCCGAACTAAATGAGGAAATTAGATTCCAAATAATCATCTCACAAATTATTGACTTTTTAGGAAAAACGAAATATTTCAATTAATCACCATTATCTGACCTCTGATATTCATAACAAACTAAATATATAATTTTGTCACCTATGGTAAGTTGGTTATTTTATAAGTTCTATCTTAAAAACAATCAATTATATGGTGAGGTTGAAGGACCTGCGACATCCATTTTAAGATCAAATTATGAATTTTCAAAACCAAGCACAAGTTATAAAGAAAAACACGAGTATATAAAATGTGGAATACAATTTGAATTGAGGTGCGTAGGTTGTCCTCGAAATCACCTTCATAAAAAAGATAATTATTGATAATCTTTATACGTGCTATCTACGTATTAATATTTCAAAGGCATAAAAATTGGGAGGAGGGATAAGCTTTGCTTCGCAGGTGAAAAGCAACAGAAACTCAGTACAACATCTGAATGTTTTAGAATGCGTTAAGTCAAAATGAAACTATAATGGACCTCATCCTGAATTGGCTGCTAAACTTGAAACGGAAATATTTTATACAAATCCAGGGATCAATTCGAATAGTGTTTCTGAACTAAGTGAAACAAATTAGATTCCAATTAACCCCTCACAAATTATTGACTTTCTTTAGGAAAAAGGAAAAAAATCAATTAATCACCTCCATATTATCTTTTTATAATTTGACGTCTGATATTCATAACAAACTAAATATATAATTTTCTCACGTACGGTAAGTTGGTGTTTTTATAAGTTATATCTTAAAAACAATAAATTAGATGGTGTGGTTGAAGAACCTGCGACATCCATTTTAAGAACAAATTATGAATTTTCTAAGCCAATCACAAGTTATAAAGAAAAACACGAGTATATAAAATGTGGAATACAATTTGAATTGAGGTGTGTAGGTTGTCCTCGAAATCACCTTCATAAAAAAGATAATTATTATACGTGCATTTTTCGTGCGATCTACGTATTAATATTTCGAAGGCATAAAAATTGGGAGGAGGGATAAGCCTTGCTGCGCAGGTGATAAGCAACAGAAACTCAGAGCATCGAGTAAATGTTTTAGAAAGCGTTAAGTCAAAAGGAAAGTACAATGGACCTCATCCTGAATTTGCGGCTAAAGTTAAAAAGGAAATGGTTTTATACAAATTCAGAGATGAAATAGAATGGTGTTGCCGAACTAAATGAGACAAATTAGATTTCAAATAATCACCTCACAAATTATTGACTTTCTTTAGGAAAAAAGGAAATATTTCAATTAATCACCTCCAAATTATCTTTTTATTATTTGGCCTCTGACATTCATAACAAACTAAATATATAATTTTCTCACGTATGGTAAGTTGGTGTTTTTATAAGTTATATCTTAAAAACAATAAATTAGATGGTGTGGTTGAAGAACCTGCGACATCCATTTTAAGAACAAATTATGAATTTTCTGAACCAATTAAAAGTTATAAAGAAAAACACAAGTATATAAAATGTGGAATACAATCTGAATTGAGGTGTGTAGGTTGTCCTCGAAATCACCTTCATAAAAAAGATAATTATTGATAATCTTTATACGTGCTATCTACGTATTAATATTTTGAAGGCATAAAAATTGGGAGGAGGGATAAGCTTTGCTTCGCAGGTGAAAAGCAATGAAACTCAAGACATCTAGTGAATGTTTTAGAAAGCGTTAAGTCAAAAGGAAAGTACAATGGACCTCATCCTGAATTTGCTGCTAAAGTTTAAAAGGAAATGGTTTTATACAAATTCATAGATGAAATAGAATAGTGTTGCCGAACTAAATGAAACAAATTAGATTCCAAATAATCATCTCACAAATTATTGACTTTCTTTAGGAAAAAGGAAAAAATTCAATTAATCACTTCCATATTTTCTTTTTATAATTTGACCTCTGATATTTATAACACACTAAATATATAATTTTGTCACCTATGGTAAGTTGGTGTTTTTATAAGTTCTATCTTAAAACCAATCAATTAGATGGGGTGGTTGAAGAACCTCCGACATCCATTTTAAGAACAAATTATGAATTTTCTGAACCAATCAGAAGTTAAACACGAGTATATAAAATGTGGAATACAATCTGAATTGAGGTGTGTAGGTTGTCCTCGAAATCACCGTCATAAAAAAGATAATTATTGATAATCTTTATACGTGCGATCTACGTATTAATATTTCGAAGGCATAAAAATTGGGAGGAGGGATAAGCCTTGCTGCGCAGGTGAAAAGCAACAGAAACTCAGTACAACATCTGAATGTTTTAGAATGCGTTAAGTCAAAATGAAAGTATAATGGACCTCATCCTGAATTGGCTGCTAAACTTGAAAAGGAAATATTTTATACAAATCCAGGGATCAATTCGAATAGTGTTTCTGAACTAAGTGAAACAAATTAGATTCCAATTTACCCCTCACAAATTATTGACTTTCTTTAGGAAAAAGGAAAAAATTCAATTAATCACTTCCATATTTTCTTTTTATAATTTGACCTCTGATATTTATAACACACTAAATATATAATTTTGTCACCTATGGTAAGTTGGTGTTTTTATAAGTTCTATCTTAAAACCAATCAATTAGATGGGGTGGTTGAAGAACCTCCGACATCCATTTTAAGAACAAATTATGAATTTTCTAAACCAATCACAAGTTATAAAGAAAAACACGAGGATAAAAATATGGAATACAATTTGAATTGAGGTGTGTAGGTTGTCCTCGAAATCACCTTCATAAAAAGATAATTATTGATACGTGCATTTTTAGTGCGATCTACGTATTAATATTTCAAGGCATAAAAATTGGGAGGAGGGATAAGCCTTGCTTGCAGTGAAAAGCAACAGAAACTCAAGACAACTAGTGAATGTTTTAGAAAGCGTTAAGTCAAAATGAAAGTATAATGGACCTCATCCTGAATTTGTCGCTAAACTTGAAAAGGAAATATTTTATACAAATTCAGAGATGAAATAGAATAGTGTTGCCGAACTAAATGAGACAAATTAGATTTCAAATAATCACCTCACAAATTATTGACTTTCTTTAGGAAAAAGGAAATATTTCAATTAATCACCTCCAAATTATCTTTTTATTATTTGACCTCTGATATTCATAACAAACTAAATATATAATTTTCTCACCTATGGTAAGTTGGTTATTTTATAAGTTCTATCTTAAAAACAATCAATTATATGGTGAGGTTGAAGGACCTGCGACATCCATTTTAAGATCAAATTATGAATTTTCAAAACCAAGCACAAGTTATAAAGAAAAACACGAGTATATAAAATGTGGAATACAATTTGAATTGAGGTGCGTAGGTTGTCCTCGAAATCACCTTCATAAAAAAGATAATTATTATACGTGCATTTTTCGTGCGATCTACGTATTAATATTTCGAAGGCATAAAAATTGGGAGGAGGGATAAGCCTTGCTTTGCAGTGAAAAGCAACAGAAACTTCAAGACAGCTAGTGAATGTTTTAGAAAGCGTTAAGTCAAAAGGAAAGTACAATGGACCTCTTCCTGAATTTGCTGCTAAAGTTTAAAAGGAAATGGTTTTATACAAATTCAGAGATGAAATAGAATGGTGTTGCCGAACTAAATGAGGAAATTAGATTCCAAATAATCACCTCACAAATTATTGACTTTCTTAGGAAAAAGGAAATATTTCATTTAATCACCATTATCTTTTTATAATTTGACCTCTGATATTCATAACAAACTAAATATATAATTTTGTCACCTATGGTAAGTTGGTTATTTTATAAGTTCTATCTTAAAAACAATCAATTATATGGTGAGGTTGAAGGACCTGCGACATCCATTTTAAGATCAAATTATGAATTTTCAAAACCAAGCACAAGTTATAAAGAAAACACGAGTATATAAAATGTGGAATACAATTTGAATTGAGGTGCGTAGGTTGTCCTCGAAATCACCTTCATAAAAAAGATAATTATTGATAATCTTTATACGTGCTATCTACGTATTAATATTTCCAAGGCATAAAAATTGGGAGGAGGGATAAGCTTTGCTTCGCAGGTGAAAAGCAACAGAAACTCAGTACAACAACTGAATGTTTTAGAATGCGTTAAGTCAAAATGAAAGTATAATGGACCTCATCCTGAATTGGCTGCTAAACTTGAAAAGGAAATATTTTATACAAATCCAGGGAACAATTTGAATAGTGTTTCTGAACTAAGTGAAACAAATTAGATTCCAATTTACCCCTCACAAATTATTGACTTTCTTTAGGAAAAAGGAAAAAATTCAATTAATCACTTCCATATTTTCTTTTTATAATTTGACCTCTGATATTTATAACACACTAAATATATAATTTTGTCACCTATGGTAAGTTGGTGTTTTTATAAGTTCTATCTTAAAACCAATCAATTAGATGGGGTGGTTGAAGAACCTCCGACATCCATTTTAAGAACAAATTATGAATTTTCTGAACCAATCAGAAGTAAAACACGAGTATAAAAATGTGGAATACAATTTGAATTGAGGTGCGTAGGTTGTCCTCGAAATCACCTTCATAAAAAAGATAATTATTATACGTGCATTTTTCGTGCGATCTACGTATTAATATTTCGAAGGCATAAAAATTGGGAGGAGGGATAAGCCTTGCTGCGCAGGTGAAAAGCAACAGAAACTCAGCACATCTAGTGAATGTTTTAGAAAGCGTTAAGTCAAAAGGAAAGTACAATGGACCTCATCCTGAATTTGCGGCTAAAGTTGAAAAGGAAATTGTTTTATACAAATTCAGAGATGAAATAGAATGGTGTTTTCTGAACTAAGTGAAACAAATTAGATTCCAATTAACCCCTCACAAATTATTGACTTTCTTTAGGAAAAAGGAAAAAACTCAATTAATCACCTCCATATTATCTTTTTATAATTTGACGTCTGACACTCATAACAAACTAAATATATAATTTTCTCACCTATGGTAATTTGGTGCTTTTATAAGTTGTATCTTAAAAACAATAAATTAGATGGTGTGGTAGAAGAACCTGCGACATCCATTTTAAGAACAAATTATGAATTATTTGAACCAATTACAAGTTATAAAGAAAAACACAAGTATATAAAATGTGGAATACAATCTGAATTGAGGTGCGTAGGTTGTCCTCGAAATCACCGTCATAAAAAAGATAATTATTATACGTGCATTTTTCGTGCGATCTACGTATTAATATTTCCAAGGCATAAAAATTGGGAGGAGGGATAAGCCTTGCTGCGCAGGTGAAAAGCAACAGAAACTCAGTACAACATCTGAATGTTTTAGAATGCGTTAAGTCAAAATGAAAGTATAATGGACCTCATCCTGAATTGGCTGCTAAACTTGAAAAGGAAATATTTTATACAAATCCAGGGATCAATTCGAATAGTGTTTCTGAACTAAGTGAAACAAATTAGATTCCAATTTACCCCTCACAAATTATTGACTTTCTTTAGGAAAAAGGAAAAAATTCAATTAATCACTTCCATATTTTCTTTTTATAATTTGACCTCTGATATTTATAACACACTAAATATATAATTTTGTCACCTATGGTAAGTTGGTGTTTTTATAAGTTCTATCTTAAAACCAATCAATTAGATGGGGTGGTTGAAGAACCTCCGACATCCATTTTAAGAACAAATTATGAATTTTCTGAACCAATCAGAAGTTAAACACGAGTATATAAAATGTGGAATACAATCTGAATTGAGGTGTGTAGGTTGTCCTCGAAATCACCGTCATAAAAAAGATAATTATTATACGTGCATTTTTCGTGCGATCTACGTATTAATATTTCCAAGGCATAAAAATTGGGAGGAGGGATAAGCCTTGCTGCGCAGGTGAAAAGCAACAGAAACTCAGTACAACATCTGAATGTTTTAGAATGCGTTAAGTCAAAATGAAAGTATAATGGACCTCATCCTGAATTGGCTGCTAAACTTGAAAAGGAAATATTTTATACAAATCCAGGGATGAAATAGAATGGTGTTGCCGAACTAAATGAAACAAATTAGATTCCAAATAATCATCTCACAAATTATTGACTTTCTTTAGGAAAAAGGAAAAAATTCAATTAATCACTTCCATATTTTCTTTTTATAATTTGACCTCTGATATTCATAACACACTAAATATATAATTTTGTCACCTATGGTAAGTTGGTGTTTTTATAAGTTATATCTTAAAACCAATCAATTAGATGGGGTGGTTGAAGAACCTCCGACATCCATTTTAAGAACAAATTATGAATTTTCTGAACCAATCAGAAATAAAACACGAGTATATAAAATGTGGAATCGAAGCTGAATTGAGGTGCGTAGGTTGTCCTCGAAATCACCTTCATAAAAAAATAATTATTATACGTGCATTTTTCGTGCGATCTACGTATTAATATTTTGAAGGCATAAAAATTGGGAGAAGGGATAAGCCTTGCTTCGTAGGTGAAAAGCAACAGAAACTAAGTACAACAAGTGAATGTATTAGAAAGTCTTAAGTCAATATAAAGTACAATGGACCTCATCCTGAGTTTGCTTCTAAAGTTGAAAAGGAAATGGTTTTATACAAATTTAGGGATGAAATAGAGTGGTGATGCCGAACTAAATGACACAAATTAGATTCCAAATAATCACCTCACAAATTATTGACTTTCTTTAGGAAAAAGGAAAAAAATTCAATTAATCACTTCCATATTTTCTTTTTATAATTTGACCTCTAATATTTATAACACACTAAATATATAATTTTGTCACCTATGGTAAGTTGGTGTTTTTATAAGTTCTATCTTAAAAACAATCAATTAGATGGGGTGGTTGAAGAACCTCCGACATCCATTTTAAGAACAAATTATGAATTATTTGAACCAATTACAAGTTATAAAGAAAAACACAAGTATATAAAATGTGGAATACAATCTGAATTGAGGTGCGTAGGTTGTCCTCGAAATCACCTTCATAAAAAATGATCGTGCATTTTTCGTGCGATCTACGTAGTAATATTTTGAAGGAAAAAAAATTGAAGGAGGGATAAGCCTTGTTGCGCAGGTAAAAAGCAACAGAAACTCAACGCAACAAGTGAATATTTTAGAAACAAGTGCGCTCGCTGATCTTATCTCAAAGCGAGGTAGGACTACCCCGCTTTGGAGCTCGCTCAGCTATACAGGGGGTTCAAAATGCCCATCCTTATATATAACACTTAGTCAGAAAAATCATTCACCAACTCATTCAACCTCGTTGAAAACCCTCTCAAGAGTGGTTTTCTCTCCTGTAAACCTCTTTCATCAAGGTAAGAACATCTTTACAATTCCTAATCAATCCTAGTGCTAAATACATGATTTTTATCATGACTATTAAAAAAAATATAGGATTAACAAGTAATCCTTTTCCAATGATTCAAAACTAGGGTTTTGATGTTTTTCGTTAGAGAAGCAAGATAATAAATTGGATTGGAGCATTTACAAGTATGTATAGCTTCTATCCATATGTGGGAACACCACTGTTCTTCCCCACTCCATGTTTATCAATGAAACCATGAACTTCTCTACTTTGGGTATTATTTCAAGTTCATAACAACCCTAAATTATAAGTATTATGATACACCATGTTTGTGTTACAATTTTCTTATTGTATTCCTGATATTCCGTTATGGTTATTTTCGAATCCGTCTGTAATCCATGAATATTCATAATATTAATTCCATGAGTTCAAGCACGTAATAGAATTGTTTAGGAACTACTATCGTTTCACCTCATGAATTCTCCATGATTTTCCATGTCTTAATAAAACTACACATGTTATATTTTTTTTTACAAATCATGTTAATGAAATCCATAGGCTTCTAAGCCGTTATATTCATTTTTATATTTTGGGAGTTGCACAGATTACCGAGAAGGCTCAAACAGCCTGAAAACTACATATGCCAATATAGGATAATGATCGCTCTACCCAGTTAGGACGATTCCTTCATGTTACCCATTACGAGTTATTGGATCCATTCATGTCATGGTCATGTCTCGTACCCCGATAAAGTATGAGATGGATTAGCTGATCTAGCAAAGATCAAGGCCACGTTCTAGCGTGGTAGTTTCATATCGGTTATACTACAACTCTCTGTTGATTTGCTGAATCGAAGCAAGTTACAACAGTGTTAACTTGCTGCATTAGTGAAGAATGCACAAGAGTGGAAGAATGAAAAGAATGGGAGAGTGATTGTGGAAGAGAATAGAGAATTGATGTCTCAATGCATGAGGAATATTTGGGAGAATTGCATTCTTATTTTTCTAAAAATATCAATACAAATGCATTTATATATACACATCATCCTCTCTATTATATTCTAATGATCTTTTTGTTAATTACTTCTAACATCCCAACTAACTTTATAACTAATCTTGTAACTAACTACACCAACTAACTACCTTCTTAACAACTTGGACTACCTCAATTAGTCAAGGCACTAGAGTGCATTTTTCGAATGTTTCAACACCCCCCTCAAGCTAGAGGATATGAAGATGTTCTTCATTCCTAGCTTGGAAAGTAAAACATCATGTTGTAAGCAGATCAGCTGGTTGGTCCATAGAAGGCAAATAAACTGTGTTGATCAATCCTGCTTGTATTTTCTCCCTAATCAAATGGCAATCAATATCAATATGTTTTATTCTTTCATGGAACGCTGGATTGGCCGCAATCTGAATAACATATTTTCTATCTGTGTGTACTGATATTGGAGTCTGAATCTCCACACCAAGATCCTGAAAGAAGCCTGTGATCCACACCACTTCTGCTACTGAGGCTGCCATAGCCATGTATTCTGCCTCTGCAAAGCTCCTGGAGATAGTGTCCTGCTTCTTTGACTTCCATGAGATTAGTGATGAGCCATGCATCACCAGGTAGCCAGTGACTGATATTCTACTATTAACACAAGCCCCCAATCTGCATCACAAAATACTTTGAGTTGATGAGTACTTGTACTGGACATTAGAATTCTTAGCCCTGGTGCTTGCTTGATATATCTGACAATTCTGAGACCAGCTTCCATGTGTGACTTCTTAGGTGCATGCATAAATTAACTCAGGCAATGCATAGTAAATTCAATGTCTAGTCTAGTAGTTGTCAAATATAATAGCCTTCCAACCAGTCTTCTGTAAACACTAGGATCTGATAGCCCAGAATCAGGATTTTCTCCCGATATGGGGCCTGAATATGATGCATTAGCTATATGTCTGTCAAATTCACAGGTTGTAAGCTTATGATATATATCCATAGGAGAAGATGCAGGCTTTGCACCTGCAAGTCCTATATCTGATATAAGCTCCAGAGCATATTTCCTCTGGTGCATAAGAATGCCCTATGACTTTCTTGCAAACTCAATGCCAAGAAAGTATCTAAGCTCCCCTAAATCCTTTATCTTGAAAGTGGACTGCAGTATTTCTTTAGTGGACTGAATCAGTACTGGATCATTTCCAATGAGCAACAATTCATCAACATACACCAGCACTACTACAATACTACTATTTTCCTGCTTGGTGAAAAGAGAATAGTCTCTATGACTCTGCTGAAAACCAGATGAGATAAGAGTTGTAGTCAATTTGATGTTCCATTGTCTTGATACTTGTTTTAGACCATAGAGAGATTTCAGCAACCTGCATACCTGTCTCTTCCTTTTCTTGACAGCAAATCCTTTTGGAACTTCCATGTACACTTCTTCAAACATGTCTCCTTGTAGGAATGCATTGTATAAATCCATCTGATGAATTGTCCAGTGTTGTGCTGCTGCAATGGAAATCACAGCCCTTACTGTTGTCATCTTTACAACTGGTGAAAAAGGCTCTTGATAATCAAGCCCCTCCTTTTGATTGTATCCTTTTGCCACCAACCTGGCTTTAAATCTCTCCACTTCTCCTGTTGCCTTGTACTTTATCTTGTATACCCACTTGCATCCTATAGCCTTCTTTCCTTCTGGTAGAGTGACCAGCTTCTATGTTTCATTGTCCTCTAATGCTTTGATTTCAGCCTCCATTGCCTCAACCCATCTGTGATCCTTTGCTGCTGTTGAATAATTTTGTGGTTCTGTGTCAAGAGAAACCTTGGCCACAAATTCCATATATCCTGCTGATAGATCAGTATAAGCAATATTATCAGTTATAGAATACATACAACTAGAGGAACCATGTGTAGTAATGTAGTCTTTGTGCCATATAGGAGGTTTGCTGCTCCTTGTGGATCTTCTGACTTCATGATCTGATCCTGTGGTCATGTCAATACCTAGTGGTCCTGTATTTATATGATCAGGACCATGATGCTGAACTGCATCAGGCATATGTACATTCTGCATGTTATTGTCTGTGTTGATCATCTTCTTCCTGTCTGGTATGTGTTGGTGGATTGTCAAGATTCTGTTGACAAATTAAGTCTTCATAACAAGGAAACTCATATGTCTTGATGTGACTGGTGTCTTCAGTTATGCCTCCTTTGAAAGGAAAATTTGTTTCCATGAACAACACATCCCTGCTCATGAATAGAGTTCTATTTTCCAAGTCATAAAGTTTGTATCCCTTTTGAGCAGATCCATACCCCAGCAATATGGACCTTACAGCCCTTGCACCAAACTTATCATGTCTGTTATTTCTAGTGGCAAAACACAAACAACCTAATACTCTCAAGTGATCAAGTTGTGGTACTTTATTATACACCATTTCAAATGGAGACCTATTCTTTATAGCAGTGGAGGGGATTCTGCTGATTATGTACACTGCATTCTCTACACATAGTCCCCAGAACTTATCTGGTAATCCTCCCTGAATCTTAATGGCTCTAGCGGTTTCTAAAATATGTCTATGTTTTCTCTCCACCACACCATTTTGTTGTGGTGTGTATGGACAAGAACTTTCATGAATGACACCATATTTTAGAAACAGCTCACTACAATTCTGATTAAAAAACTAAGTCCCATTATCTGATCATACCCTCTAAATTTTGGCTCCAAATTGAGTGTTAACTTCAACAAGGAAATTCCTGATCAGTGTAAAAACATCAGATTTCAATCTCATCAAAAAAATCCAAGTCCATCTAGTGTGATCATCCATAATGGTTAGAAAGTATCTCATTCCATTATATGTTTCAGTTTTATAAGGTCCCCATACATCCATATGTATTAGTTGAAATGACTTTGATGCTCTATTATTACTAACAATGAAAGGAAGTCTAGTTTGTCTAGCCAAAGGACACACTTCACAGTTATTCAAGAGAAAATCAGTATTATTCCTGAAACATGCTATTTTCTTCAAGACATTCATAGGCACATGACAAAGTCTCTGATGCCAAGTGACTGCATCAACATGTTGAGTTGCAGTCAGCCATCTACTCAACTCTCCACCTTTATTCTGAGCATCCAGGGATAATATATACAATCCTGCTTCCTCATTACCAATCCCCCTCACCTTCCCATATGAGAGATCCTGAAACACACAACATGTTGGGAAGAAGGTAACACTATAATTCAGTTCCTTAGTCATTTTTTAAATAGACAACAAGTTAAACTTGAAAGTTGGAACACATAAGACACTTCTAAGGACATCACCTCCTCCTAAGTGGTACTCCCCAACATGTGATATTCTGGTTGAATCTCTTGTGGGCAGTTGCACTTTTCCTGTTCCTTCTGTCAATAGGTTATTATGTAAGTACTTCTGCTCAGCAATCATATGATTAGTTGAACCTGTGTCTACTATCCACTTAATCAATTCCCCTGAATCAGTAATATGCTTACCTGCCATATTGGCATTAACATTATTTGTACTGTTGTTCAACAGGTCAAGAAGTTTTTTATGATGGCTGGGTGTGAACTGGCTGTATGGTATCACTTCAACAGTGTGTTTCTGACTTGTGAATGGTTGTGCATTTTGTAGAAACTTTGATGATTGCTTAAGTGTACTCATGGAATGGTGATGTTGTACTGCACCTTCTTGTCCAGTGTCCTCACACAGCATAGTCCCTCATGTGACTGCATAGGCTTTCTTCCCTTTGTTGTTGAACTTTTCTGGATATCCAATTAGCTTGTAGCAACTCTCCTGCACATGTCCTGTCTTGTGACAATAGTCACACTTCATCAGTTTGTAACATTCCAATCTTGAGTGACCTTTGAGATGACAATGATCACAATATGCATTGGAATTGTATTGTTTCTTCTATTTTTGAACTCCACTTCCACTTCTGAAATTTCCATTTCTAGATGTGAACCTGGCAGATGATTCCACTGATTCAAACATCACCCTACCAGTTCCTGCTACCATCCTCTGACTCTCTTCCTGATTGACCATGGCATATAATTATTTTAATGTAGGTATTTGTTGTATCATTAAAATCTCACTCCTTATTTGACTGGAACTTTCATCCAGTCCCATGAGAAATTGCAATAGTCTTTGGTACTGTAAGTGATCCACAAATTCTCTTGACTTTGGAATACAAGATGGGATTGGTATGATAGAATCATATTCATCCCACAGATCCTTGAGTCGAGAATAATACATTGACACAAATAGTGTCCCTTGTCTCATAGAAAATATTTCTTTATGTAGTTGGAAAGCCCTGGAACTATTAATCTTGTCAAATCTCTCCTTTAATTCTTCCCATATATTGTATGAGTCTTAATTATACAGCATTCCAGTAAGTAAGCTCTTACTCACATTCCCCATTAACCAAGACACCACAATTGCATTGCACCTATCCCATAGTTTAGTTAAATCTCCATGGAAGGCTTCTCTCCTTACACTTCCATCAATGAATCCTATCTTGTTCTTCCCTAGTAGGGCCAACTTCATGGCTCTACTCCACAATGTATAGTTGTCCATTCCATTTAGGATAATTCCCACAGATATGGAACCAGGTGCATCTGAAGGAAATAGATACAAGGGATGATTGTGATCTATTGTGATCATTGTCGTGACTTCATCTGCTAAGCTTTCTTCATTACTTTCCATTACTATTAATCTATGCTTCAATATGATCCTCAGTACACAGAGTTTTGTCTATGCGACTCTGGTGAATTGTTGACAACAACAAACAACAACAACAAAAACAATCGAAAATCGAACCTCAGTGATCTGTTTAGTCGATCCTGAATGATCTGTTTTGCACAGATCTGCCTTTATCTTCTTAATTCACTTTGTATGTGTCTGCATCTCCTTGAATATTGACAACAACACTTCTAGAAACTATTGCATGCATGATTCATCAAGTTATACACACAGATCTGCAAAAAAAATTGCTTATATCTTCTGCAAAATTGCTTTGCATGTTCAGAGAAAAAAATTGTTCAATCGCATATCAGTTTCAGCTTTGATACCATGTTGATTTTCTGAATCGAAGCAAGTTACAACAGTGTTAACTTGTTGCATTAGTTGCACAAGAGTGGAAGAATGAAAAGAATGGGAGAGTGATTGTGGAAGAGAAGAGAGAATTGATGTCTCAATGCATGAGGAATATTTGGAAGAATTGCATTCTTATTTTTCTGAAAATATCAATACAAATGCATATATACACACATCATCCTCTCTAGAATATTCTAATGATCTTTTTGTGTTAATTACTTCTAACACCCCATCTAACTTTATAACTAATATTGTAACTAACTACACCAACTAACTACCTTCTTAACAACTTGGACTACCTCAATTAGTCAAGGCACTAGAGTGCATTTTCCTAATGTTTCAACACTCTCCCATTTATATTAAATTATCATGTTTTATTACTTCATGTCAGATATTATACATGTACATGTTCATGCTCATGTTACAGTTACAGTTTCAGTTTCAGTTTTATGTCCCTATTATTTCATGTGTCTACTTATTCATTCAGTTGCTTTACATACAACATAATTCAAATGTACTTACGTCCCTTTTTCTCGGAGCCTGCACTTCACGGTGCAGGTATGGAGTTTTAGGATGACAGATCAGTTAGTTAGGGTTTCTACCATCTCAGCTATTGGTGAGCCCCATCTCATTCGGGGTGCTAGTTTATTTATTTTACATATTAAGTTATGTAGTAAAGATATACCAGGGCCTTACCCCGGTAAAATAGTTTTAGCAGTCAGACTCATGTTCAGAGGTTTCATAGACTAGTTTAAAATAATTTTAGCAGTTAGACTCATGTTCAGAGGTTTCATAGACTAGTTTGGTATGTCATGTAAGATATTAAGTTATTTAGACTTATTATGTTTTTCAGATTATTTCTGCAATATATTCTAGACTATATTTTAGTATTCAAAAGTTAAGCATTTTAAATCATTATTATTGCATGTTTTTATGCCAACGATGACTCAACAAATTGTGTGGTTCGTTCGATCACATGCCGTCAGGCACCGAGTGTTGTGTTTCACCCATGCCATGGTTCGGGGAGTTATAAAACATGGTATCAGAGCCAAGGTTCAGGTTTTTTAGGGAGTCTATGAAACCCTGTCCAGTGGGGTCAATTTTATATGTATGTGCGTGCCACATATATAAATAGTTGACCACCAAGATATTTAGGATTGTCTCACTTCTTTCATACTCAAGATCGTGCAATAAGAACAATACATTCAGGAATTCTTCTAACTCATGCCACGAAGCCTAGAGCAGTAAGTAACATTATTTTTTCATCGAATTCGGAACGTATAGAATGAGCAAGCGACGAGCAGAAAATTCAAGATCCAAGTGAGAATGATTACCCATTGGGTATAAATTGTGATGTATATGTTGGTAATAGATGAGACTTGACAAGATATTCAAAGTGGGACAAATTTAGTAGTTACTACAGATCGGAGCATAACCCTTATTAGAAAGTACAAAGGCAGTTATAATATTTTATGATTATCAGTTTACCTCAGTCACCATCTATATATTCTTTCAGTTAGTAGGATTATGGTTATTCAGTACGCCAGTACATAGTTATTTAGTTACCAGATCACTAATTTTTAGTGGATCTGGATTCTTGTGAGTTTTGAGTATTCTGTGATGCCTATGGGTGCTAAAAGAAAGTGCAAGTAATGGTGACTATAATGAAATATTCGCATGTTTTAAGTCCAGGTTAAGACCCAAAACTCGCCGAATGGCACATGAAGTAATTTATCAGGTGATAGTACCCTCTGAAGGACAGGTTTGGGCATAGTAGTATATATGTATGTTCTATACCTTACAAAATAAGTTTATTTTGATTGTTGGCCATGGAGCCACAAGTATGAGGATGATAGCTCAGATTTAAGACCCTAATGGAGATATGTTATGACGTTAGCCACAACAGGCATAAACTGATCGTGATAGTTGTGGATAGAAATGAGTCTAATGGAAAAATAGCTAGGAGCCAGAAACGTTTGATATTACAGAAGACATGTTTCCATACGACCCATGCACATGACTAAGGATATATGATGTACAAAATGAGAATCATGAAAACAGAATAGAAGAATTTTTCTAAGTAGTGCGAGACAAAGTCTCGCTATAAGCCTCACTTAGTGAGATACTGTGTGTAAACAATTGAGAAAAAAATGGCTAATCCTAGGGAATAAGTTTAATTGGTTCAAGTTTATTCTAATTAGAACTAGAAAGTACTACGTGATAATTTACTACAAGAAGCAGATATTATTATGAGATAAGGAGATTTTATAGTTCCCTCTTAGGTTATATAGTTATGTGTTTACCCCAGATGCGTATAGTTCAATGTAACTTTGGAAGTATATAGAAAGTTTGGGGTAGGTATTTTAATCTTTTGTTTGAGAGTGACGTAATAATGATTCATGTATATAGTTTAGATAAGATAGTATACGAACTTAGAATAGGGTTAGATGATGAGGAGAAGTTAGAAATAACTCTATGATTCACTTTAGTTGTTCTGAGCAGAATAAAAAAATATAATTCTACCAAGTGATTAATAGAATAATAGTGAGTAAGTTTTGAGTAGAGATAGCCGACAATTAGAGGTCGTAAGCCAAAGTATTGTGGTTTGACGTGCTTTTTTATTAGTATTAAGCAAAAGCGAATGAAATTGAGTACTAGGATTATAAAATATGTATAAGTCCTAAGATTATGTCTTCACTATGAAAAGTGAATTGAGGATTTCAGCAAAAACTATTAGCGGTATCTTAGTCAGAAGAACGCTAGTGAGTGGGTGACAGCTTGAATACACCCAAATACGTATTAGTAAACAGAGGATTTAAATTAAATTCGAAGTATAGTCATTAGTGGAAGAAGAAATCAGCTAAGCAGTAAGAGAGTAAACTACAAAAGAATAGCATTTAAGAGTTATCAGAAAGGGGTTTTCCTATGATGGACAATGTGAAGTTAAGACATTAAGATTTTCAATGACAGTTATGAGTACATTAGCTTCCCGTTTATTTAAGTGACTCATTTTTTCTAGAGAGGAAGATTGCTTAGAAGTTAGTCTTAAGATGAGTCCTCAATTATGTATAGTATGGAGAATTGTATAAGATAAGGAAAGATAGTTGGATCCCAACAAAACGGAAGAATTCACAGATGTGTAAATTATCAGTAAGTCTAGTTGGACATTTAAAACCTGAAGAGTTAGCAGGAGATATGAAAAAAACCTAGTTTAGTAACGTGAGCAAAATGATATAGTCGCCATAAAGAGGAAAGAAATGCAGAGTGAGTAGAATGATCATCGATCTACTTGTGTCAAGATCAGTTAGTAGCAATTAAGCGATCACATAAAAGCTATAAGATCATGCGCAGTTATGTGTCACAAGGATAATGTCATTGCACAAGACCCTAATATTCAGGGTGTTGGTCAAAGACTTAGCGCACAATAATGTTGTGAGTATTTCAGAAATTGTCTCATAAAGAAATCAAGTATGGGGAGTTTAACTCAAGTTGAGACAAACAAGAGAATCATGGCTAGAGAAGTTCATCATTTAGCAAACCTAGGAGTTCAACTTTTGGATCCCTAAGATGGTAGAGTTGTTGTACATAACAGAGCCAAATCCTCCTTAATAGCTGAGAAAAAGAGGTAAATAGTTTCATGATCCCTAACAATTGCAGCTAAAAGAAGGGATTATCAGGCATAAACCCATGTCTTTTGAACAAGGAGGAGATGATGGTACTCTATGGTACCAAGAAAAATATATACGTTCCAGATGTAGATAGACGCAAAGAGATAATCATGGCAGAGGAGCACATGTTCAGATATTCTACCTACCCAATCTCTACGAAAATGTATCATGATATTGAGAATATTTATTGGTGGAATGAGATGAAAAATAATGTAGCAGATTATGTGACTAAGTGTACAAATTGTCAGCAAGTGAAAGTAGAGCATCAAAAGCCTAATGGTTTAGCACATAATACATATGTTTTTGAGTGGAGATGATAAATATGGACTTTATAATATAGTTACCTCGCTCATTTAGAAAGAATTATTCAATTTGGGTGATCATAGGGCGACTTACTAAGTCAGCACACTTTTGGCAATAAGGACCACTAACTTAGCAGAATATTACACCAAGTGGTATATTTAGGAAATCGTTAGGTTACATGGGACTCCAGTGTCCATCATATCAGATGGTGCTGCTCAGTTCACCACAAAGTCTTGGAAATCTTTATAGAAGGGATTAGGCACAAGGGTGAATCTCAGGTACAACATTTCATCCTCAGATAGATGGTCAGGCAGAGTGAGCTATTCAGACACTTGAGGTTATGTTGTGAGAATGTGTCCTATCTTTAAAGGTAATTGAGATGATCATTTGCCTCTTATTGAGTTGTTTCTAAATATAGATATCATGCTAGTATATCAAGATGGTACCATTTGACACCTTGTACGGGCGAAGGTGTAGATCACCTATTGGTTAGTATGAAATTGGCAAAATAGAACAGCTAGGGCCATACTTGGTCCATTAGGTTGTTGAAAAAGTTAAATTGATTCAAGAACGTTCGAAAATGGCTCAGAGTCGCCAGAACTCCTATTCGGACGTGCAACAAAAAAGATTTATATTTTCATATTAACGATTGAGAGTTTCTTGAAAGTTTTGCCTATGAAAGTCCTCTTGTGATTTGAGAAGAAAGGGAAGCTTAGTCCCGGATATAACTAGACATCCTACGAACGGTTGATCAAGTGGCTTATGAGCTAAAATTTCCACCAGAGTTGGTCGTCGTACACTTAGTGTCATGTTATAATATTCATATTTCCAGTACTCAAACCTCATATTATAACATTCATGTCAGCTCAATACTCAGATATTCATATCAGTTCAGTACTTAGATATTCATGTCAGTTCAGTACTTAAACATTCACTTGCTGACAATTTGTATACTTAGTCACATAATCTTCTACATTTTTTTCATATCATTTCACCAATAATTCTTCTCAAGATCACGATAGATTTTCATGAAGGTTGGGTAGGTAGAATATCTTAATCTGTGCGCCTCTGTCATGATCCTCTCTTTGCGTCTATCTATATCTGGGACGCATATATTACCCTTGGTACCCTAGAGTACCATCATCTCCCCCTTATTCGAAGGCCATGGGTTTATGCTTGTTAATCCCTTTCTTTAGATGCAATTGATAGGGATCATGTTTACTTTTTTTTCTCAACTACTAAGGAGGATTTCGCTTTGTTCTGTACAACACCTCTACCATCTTCGAAATCCAAAAGTTGAACTTCTAGATTTGCTAAACGATGAACTTCTCTTATCACGATTCTCTTCTTCTGCTTGAGCACGAGATAAACTACCCATACTTGATTTCTTTCTGAGACACATCTTGAAATACTCATAGCATTGATGTACGCTAAGTCTTTAACCAACACCTTGAATATTATAGTCTCGTGCAATGGAACTATCCTTATGACAAATAATTGGGTATGATCTTATAACTTTTATGTGATCGCTTAATTGATACTAACTGATCTTGACACAAGTAGATCAATGGTCATTCTACTCACTCCGTGTTTCTTGTACATTCTAGACACATTTTTTATGGAGACTATCTCATTATGCCCTGATTACTGAACTGAGGTTCTTCATATCTCAAGCTAACCCTTCATGTTTTGAAATATTCAACTACACTCATTGCCAATTTACACATCTCTATCTTGTACCAAAGATTAAGATCTTATATTTGGGGGTCCTTCTCTCTCGTTGAGATCCAACCAACTTTCCTCAACTTCTGCAATTCTTTGCACTTTATCTCACTGACGGCTCATCTTTCGACTCATTTTTTAGCGATATTCCTTACTAGGGAAAAGTAAATTACTTATATGAACGGAGAACTAAATTACTTACATGGACTGAATTACTGACATATTCTAGCTTAATGACTTAACTTTGCTCACACTGCTAGTCTTTGGGAGACCTTTTTTTGATAACTCTAAATGACTATTCTTCTTTAATTTCCTCTCTTACTACTTAGCTGACTTTCTTCTCCCATTGTCACTGTACTTCATGTTTATCTTAAACTCTTTGAATTCTAACAAGCATTCGGTGTATTCAAATTTCTACTCACTCACCAATGTTAACCTAACCAAGGAGATCAAATCGTACCTCTACTAGCTCTGCTGAAATTGTAAATTCACTGTATCTACTCAAAACTTAGTATTCTCTACTAAACACCTGCTAGCATCATGTTCTATCATTCTGTCTTGAATACTAAAGTGAAGCGTAAGATTATTTCTAACTTTCTACATCATCTGATCCTATTCTGCGGTCGTATACTATATTTTCTGCACTATTGACATGGATCACACTTAGGGAAAATTTTGTATGTCTTAAATGAAAAATTGATATACCTAACCTCAAATTTTCTATACACATTAAAATCATATTATATTATACACATCCAGGGTAAACACTTACTAACTTAATTTAATGGGGAACCATCAAATCTTCTTATCTTATAATAATATTTGTTTCTTTTAATAACTTACTAACATCATACTCACTGGTTCTGATCTGAATAAACTTAAATAATATAAAACTATTCCCAGAAATCTTAGCTATCATCCTCATACTTGTGGCTCCAAGCCCAAAAATCAAAATAAACTTATTTTGTAAGGTATAGAACATACATATTCTTTCATGCACAAACTTGTCCTTCAGATGGTACTATCACCTGACAAATTACCTGATGCGCCATTTGACGATCCTTGGGTCATAACTCAGACTTAAAACATGCAATGATTTCACTATAGTCATCGTTACTTACACTTCATTTGAGCACCCATAGGCATCATTGAATACTCACAAGTCAAAATAATCCGGATCCACTAAAAAATAGAGATCTGGTAACTAAATAACTAAATATTGACATACTGAATAACCATAACCCTGCTAACTAAAAGAATGTATAGAGGGAAACTAAGGTAAAATGATAACCATAAAACAAAATAACTGTCTTAGTACTTTCTGATAAGGGTTATGCTCTGGTCTATAGTAACTACAAATTTTATCCCACTTTCAATATCATTTCAAGTCTCATCTGTTACCAATATGTACATCACAAATTATACCCCAATGGGTAATCATCCTCACTTGGACCTTGAATTTCCTGTTCGTCGCTTGCGCATTTGATACATTCGAAATTCGATGAAAAGAGAATGTTACATAGTGCTCTAGGCTTCATCGCAAGAGTTATAAGGATTCCTAAAAGTACTGCTCTAATTGTATAATCTAAAGTATGAAAGAAGTTAGACAACCCTAAATTTCTTGGTGATTAACCATTTATATGTGTGGCGCACCCACACATATAAAAGTGACCTCATTGGACACGGTTTCATAGACTCCTTAAGACAGTTGAACCTAGTGCTCTGATACCAAGTTTTGTAACATCTTGAACCATGTCCTATGTGAAACGCGACACTTGGTGCCTTACTACATGTGACCGAGCGAATTGCATGGCATGCTGAGTCATCATGGGCATCAAAACCATGCAATAAAAATTATTTAAAATGCTCAAAAGTTGAATACTGAAATATAGTCTGAAAATATATTGCGGAAATAATCTGGAAAACATAATAAGTCTGAATAACTGAATATCTGACATGTCATGCTAAACTAGTCTATAAAACCTCTGAACTTGAGTCTGACTGCGAAAACTGTTTTACCAAGACAAGTCCCTGATATACCTTTACTATATAACATGATATGTAAAATAAATAAGCTGACACCCCAAAAGAGTAAGTAGGCACATGAAATAGTAGGAACTGAAACTGAAAATGTAACATGAGCATCATCATGTATAATATTTGGCATGAATATATATAAAAATAAAATAGGGAAAAGGGTAAGATTTGCCCTCCAACTTTCGATTAAGGATCATATTTGCCCTCCCTTAAAGCATGAGGTCAAATATACCCTCCACATTAGCAAAGTTGTTATATATGCTCTCTGGTGGAAGGAAATCCCATGTGGATGCCACATGCGATCCACGTGAATGCCATATGGGATCCACATAGTTAATTAATCCCGGACCCGAAACCCCAACCCACGAACCCATTACGAGTTCGTATAAATAGTCCTAACCCAGTCGATCCCAAACCCCTAAACCGATCCCAAACACCAAATCGACCCCAAAACCCCAACTGACTTTAACCCTAACGTCGATCCCAATCTCCCGGTGCAAATCCATCTACGAATTATGTTTAGGGTACGAAATTTCTTAACTTTCTATGTTAATCAATAGTGATATGGTATTATTTATCTGTGGTGTTTGAATTTCTTGAACTTTTTTTACCCGATTCCGATTTCATTTGTTCAACGATTTTTGCGACAATGCCGAGTTCATTTGTTGTGTTTTTTAGCAAAGTTTATCCGATTTGTTATTTATATCGACGATGACAACGACGACTGAGTTCACTATTTAATCTAGGGCTCATGCTGAGTTCATCTGTGGTGTTTGAATTTGTTATGTAGTGTTCGAATCTGTTCAATGATTTGTTTAACGATTGTTACTATTTGTTCAACGAATATTCTTTATTTTTCATGCCGACATCGGTAAATGAATTTCAATTTTGTTGTGTTCAACTGTGGTGTTCTGTTATTCCCGAAACCCGATTCCGATGTGTTTTTTCATCTGGGAATTGATTGTCGATTAATTTCACTGAGTTTTGTATCATTTTTGTGTTCAGTAAGTAAAAAATGTCTCAAGTGAGTTGTTCGTCACAAATGAGGTACAATTGTAGTATGACTGCGAATCAATTTACTTCGACGACTTCTTCCAATCCTGGAAGGAAATTTTTCAAATGCCCTAAGCCTAAGGTAAGTATTATTTATGTAATTCTTCAATTTACTTTGACGACTATTGCTCCATGTTGGTTTGATTTTGTTTTTGATTCTTTCTTCATTTTTTTGTTCATAGAGAAGTTCTTGTAGATATTGGCAATGGGGGATGAAGAATACTCTGAAAGTTTCATCGGCGAATTAATGTCATCATTGGTTGTGTTTAAGAATGAAATAGCAGATTTGAAGAATAAAGAGATACGTTTAAAGAATAAATTGGTGCGTTGAAGGGTATAAATCAAGCTGAAATGAACAAAGTTTTGAAGATGCGCGTGTTTATGATGATTTCATGGGCGTTATTTGTTGGATTTGTTTTGGCGTCGATTATGAAATGATTATGTATTTGTAGCTGCGTAAAAAATCTTAAGGAAGTTTAATGAACGTGTAATGTTTTGTAGCTGCAATAGCTAGCTATGAATGAAATTAAGTAGTATCATTATGTATCTGTAGCTGCAGTAATATCATTATGTATTTGTAGCTGCAGTAGTATCATTATGTATTTGTAGTTGCGTAAGGAAGTTTAATGTTTTGTTTTGGTAAAAAAGCTCTTTTACAATTTCATTGTTACTATCCTTTCTTGATTTTCTTTTAGTTTTCAGTTTGTTTTCTTTTTACCATGATAAGCTAATGGAAGAAAGTATATATGGTTTTTTTGTTGGTAATAAAGATACTTCATATTAACACGAAATAAGAATTACAGAGCTGGGAATTTAACCCAGAAGTTGGATTACAGAGCCAAATACTAATAACGGGAGCAGTTACAAATGTAGTAATAGTACTATTTACATTCGCAAAAGAGATCTGAAAACAAACTGCATCAGCATATTCTCAGCAGCGAACAGCACAAACAACAAACATATATAACTGAAACCAGCAGCACTAACAGCACAAACAGCAACCAGAAGTAACTGAAACCAGACTTCACTATTCACAAGAAAACATACTTCACTATTCATAAGTCTTCATCATGTTTGAGACTTCCCATTCCCCTTCCTTGTCTTCATCTTCTCTCTTGCAACAATAGCCTTGTTTGGTGGTTGATAAGGCATGTTGGTTGGCTGACTCATTCCGGTAGAATCATCAACAAATGAGATTCTTCTTGTTGGTGTAGCTAATGATTGCTTCATCCTTTCAAGTATCTTAGTATTAGCTTTGGAAAATGACCTTGGCCTTAGTGATAGGTCTAGTTATAGCACTGTTGTGGTGCTGCTTCTGCTTGGAAAATTGTCTTATATTGTGTCTACTTTGATGGCATGTAGAACATGTCATAGGTTTTCCTTTCCTTGAAGCGGACCATTCACCTTGTCTTTTCAAGTTTTCATTCCTCACTCTTCCTCTCTCAACTTTAGGTCGACCTGCCATCTTACAAATTTCTGGTGGTTCCATATCATGACTCTTTTCATATTTCCAGAATTTAGATCCTCTAACTGGTTGAAGTTTGTGTAAGTAGACTGACAAGTAGGTTGCCTTATTATAATAGGGGTGAAAGGCTCCCTCAGCAATAGGATCCTTATTTTTATGCTTGTATGCTCTTATAGCATGAGGATGTTAGGTAGATTTTAGTATTGTTTTAGAGTGTGTTTTAGGGAGTCTTTTGTTTGTCTTTTAGTTGTTTTGTGCAGTATTATGCGTGTGTTGTGTGTTTTCAGGTTTTAAGCGATTCAGAAAGGAATAAGGCGAATCTAAAGGAAATAAGCGGTCGTTGAGGATAAAATGCATAGATGGTCACAAGAAATAAGACAAAGAAGCCTTGGGAAGCTCGGAAAGCAATTTAAACGAAGTCCGGACGAAGAAGGCTGAAGAGTCGCGACGCAACAAGCAGAAGGGCCGCGGCGCGACAGAGTCGCGGCGCCCCTCAGGCAGTGAGCAAGGATGTTTCAGCATCGAATTAGCGCTGCGGCACTCTAATAGCTAAGTTGTGGCGCCGACAACGTCGGTGCAGCGAAAAACCAAAATTTAACAAGGGCAAAAAGATCCATTTTAGGGGTTGTTCATGATATATATTTGAGGAGACGTTTTTTTTAGAGAGAGGACACTTTGGAGACAATTAACAAGAGAACAAGGAGCCATTAAAGACATTTATTGTTCAAGTTCTTTTCCTTTTCATTATTTTAATTCAATTTATGTTGTATATTAAATTGATGAGTTCTTAGCATGTCTATGAGCGAATTACTTTTATTAGGGTTTTCCGTTGAATCACTTGAAACTCTATTATGATTTAATACATTGTTAATGTTCTTCTTCATCTATTAAAATCTATTCAATTTGCGGTTATTGAATGAGAATTAATTGGTCTTTAGTTTTCATTATCTATATGAGTTCAAATCGAGATCTGAAAAGGGAGATTTGAATATGCTATAGTTGCTTAGATGTAGGTTTAATCTTGAACGAAAGTATCACAACTGCCTATGTAGCGTTTTAGGTTATTGATCTTAATCCTCCTATGTGGTAGAACTTATCATAGAAATATAGAAAGTTCCCACTTAGTTTGAGTTTTTATATATCCTAACCGTAATATAGAACATCTCAGTTAACCTATTATCTTAATAAGAAGAAGAATCGTTAGTCTTGCATTAATGAATGATAGAGTGGAAAGTCGAGGAGATTGGAAACCCTAATTCTTTCATTACTGAATTAAACTTCATGTGTTTTCATTGCTATTTTATTCTAGAAATTCATGTTAGTTTATTAATTCTTTATTTAGAAATCATCACTTATATTCGTTAGCCAAATATAAACTAAGGATTAGTTAATTGGTACTTGATAAATCAGTCTCTGTGGACGATACTCGGTCTTATCAAAATTTATTACAAATTGTGATACGTACACTTGCGTAGCATCTAGAAATACCGCAACAAGTTTTTAGCGCCGTTGCCGGGGACTGAAGTATTATCAATATAAAGTTAATTAATCTTATTTCTAATTTGGTTGTTCCTAGAACAAATTTTATTATTATTATTATTATTATTTATAATTTTATTCTTTTGATCTGCGTGCAGTGTTTGTGATCATTATTTTTCAGGTAGCTTTGGTATATGCGAAGCAGAAGAGGAGCAGCCAGCCTTGTTCCTCTGAATCCTGAGATTGAGAAAGCGTGCAAGCAGAATCGAAGAAACAAGAGAGCTGATCTTTCAACTGAGGATATGGCAAACCGCAACAATAATGATGAGTTGAATAGAGGGGTACCAGAAATGATGCATGAGCAAGCTCAGAATCCCGCTGTGAGAAGCTTACGGGATTATATACTTTCGACTATTACATGAGTGCAGACTTGTATAAGGCCACCAGCTGTGGAGGAAAATAATTTCGAGATCAAGCCAGCAATCCTGCAGTTGGTCCAGAACACAATTCAGTTTGGGGGTTTGCCCTCTGAAGATCCACATATGCACTTGGCCAATTTCTTGGAGTTATGTGCAACATTCAAATACAATGGTGTGACTGATGACGCCATTAGATTGAGGCTCTTCCCATTCTAGCTAAGGGACTGAGCCAAAAGCTGGTTGAACTCTCTGGAAGCTAACTCTATCATTACGTGGGAAGACCTGGCTCAGAAGTTTCTTACAAAATTCTTCCCTCTATTAAAGGCTGCGAAGTTAAGGGGAGAAATGAATATTTTTTATCAGCTCGATGGGGAGTCCTTGTATGATGCTTGGGAGCGGTTTAAGGAGTTGCAAAGGAGATGTCCTCATCATGGGCTTGAGCAATGGATGTTAGTCCATAATTTTTACAATGGGTTGTGTGGTACGACCCATACCATAATTGATGTTGTTGTTGGAGGGACATTCATGAGCAAGAGTGCTAATGAGGCATATGAGCTGTTGGAAGATATGGCAACAAATAATCATCAGTGGTCCGATGAAATACCGACCAACAGCAGAAAGGTGGCTGAAGTTCATGAGCTAGATGACATCACCGCATTAACTGCTCAAGTTGCTTCTTTGACAAAGCAATTACAGCAGAATACTATGTCCGTGAATGTTGTTCAGATGCAAGTGGTTTGTGAAATGTGCGGGGGTCCACATACTTTTGATCGGTGCACAACAATGGATCCAAACAATAATCCTATGAACCAAGATCAGGTTCAAGCAGTTGGGAATTTTCAGAGGCCCTACAACAATCCATTCTCCAACACATATAATCCTGGGTAGAGGAATCACCCTAACTTTTCATGGAAAAACGACCAAGGCCAACAGTCGCAGTTTCAAGGGCAATACCAGAACCAACAACCACAATTCCAAAGGCAGTATCAACAAAACAATCAACAACAGCCCATGAGTCAAGATTGGTCATTTCAGCAGCCCAAACCACAAGTTTAACAAGATAAACCCAATGAATTGCAAGCAGCCTTGTTGACCCTCACCAATTCCCAGACTCAGTTCATGACTGAAATGATATCTTTTATCCGAAACCTAGAAACACAAGTGGGTCAGCTAGCGAATATGTTAAACAACAGATCGCAGGGGAATCTCCCTAGCAATACTGTTGTAAATCCGAATGAGCAATGTCATGCTATAAATTTGAGAAGCGGTAAGCAAGTTGAACCAGTTGCACCTCTACCATCTGCAGAGAAAACAGAAAAATTGAGTGAGATAGCTAATTCAGAGAAGGAGGGGGTTACTGAAGACCACCCCATGGTGGAAAAGGCACCACCATCAGTGAGTAATGAGCCTCAAATCAGAATTCCATACCCGCATAGGCTTAGAAAGAATTCTTTGGATAAATAATTTTCCAAGTTTTTGAAAATATTCAAGAAGCTACACATAAATATTCCTTTTATTGAAGCCTTAGAGCAGATGCCCAGTTATGTCAAGTTCATGAAAGAAATTCTCTCTAAAAAGAGAAAAATGGAAGATTATGAGATGGTGGCTTTAACCGAAGAGTGAAGCGCTATTTTGCAAAAGAAGCTTCCCTAGAAGTTGAGAGATCCAGGGAGATTCACTATTCCCTGCACCATCGAGAATTTTGAATGCCAGCATGCACTGTGCGATTTGGGGGCAAGTATCAACCTGATGCCCTTATCTATTTTTCGTAGGCTTGGTTTGGGTGAAGCTAGGCCTACAACAGTTACCTTACAGTTAGCAGATTGATCAATCAAGCATCCACGGGGAACTATTGAGGATGTGTTAGTTAAAGTGGACAAACTTATTTTTCCTGCTGATTTCATTGTCCTTAACATGGAGGAGGATGTTGATGTGCCCATAATTCTTGAGAGACCATTTTTAGCCACGGGGCAAGCACTTATAGATGTTCAAAAGGGTGAGTTGAGACTCCGGGTGCAAGGCGAAGATGTGATCTTCAATGTATTCAAGTCGATATCGTATCCCAGAACAAGCGACGATTATTTTTCCATTGATGTAATTGACCAAGCGGTTGCTGAGGAAAACTTCAAGAGTACTGATGCTCTTGAAATATCATTAACACAGTGCGAAGACAATAAGATCAAGCCTTCAATTGAGGCGCAAATGAGGTTAAACCCAACTATGAAGGAGGTGATGAGAAAAGAGATCTTGAAATGAAGAGGAAATCTGCTGTAACGCCCCATTTCTTCACTTCCATCTCTTCAATCTTCATCTTCATCAAGAATCTGTGAGGGATTAAAGGGTCACATTTCTAGCGGGTGGAGGTAAGCCTCAGTTGATGGGTTTTCTGTGAAGTTGCGGTCGAAAATGGGGATTTCCGGGAGCTTCCATATAACCAAAACGAGGGAGAATTCAAGGTGTTCTGGGCTTTGATTCCAGTAGAATCGAAGCCAAGAACAAGCTTAGAAACTCAGAAGCTAAACAAGAAACCTTGAATACAATCGGATTCTGGCGCGAATCGATGTTGGGGTCTGTTTCTGTTGTCGGAGGCTGTGTCGAGCAAAAGGGTTCCCAGCGATTCTCGTCAATGTGTTTAATGAGGTAACCTTCCTTGTTCTTAATAGTTTGTACAATTTTCTGAAGTCATTTCTTGCTATTAGTTCTAAAGACGATTGTCGAAAATGCGAATTTGGGTTGGGTATCGTTAGGACTGCTGTAATTGGGAGTTACTGGGATTGCATGTGAAATTGTGGTACTGTTTTGGAGATTGTAGTAGTATAAGAAGGAGGATTAAGAGAGTTGGATGTTTCACTACTTACATAGATTTCGATATAGAAGGAATATAGGTTCTACGCGTTCAAGGTGTTCGTTAGAATGTCCCTAAGAATCTGTTTTTAATGTGTTGATTCGATTGTGATGTAATTTGTCCGTATGATGTAGATAATCATTCATAGAGCTTATAAGGACCCACAGAACTTAGATAAATTTGACGACAAGGTTGAAGTTCTAAAACGAGGCATACTCTAATATTGAGTCGATTAGTTCGTCTAAGAGGTATGTGAAACTCTTACTTCTTTCTTTTTGGCATGATTTAATGAAAGTACGGCGGACGTACTTAATTCTTATACAGTTTAATTCCTAATGAGGATTGTTATGAGAAGTGCCTATGATTTTTCAGCAAAGAGTTTGTTATGACTTTATTACAATGATTTGATTGAGAGTCAAATGATAATTTTTACTGACATATGGTTACTCATGATATCTACTCATGCTAAGTGTTACTACATCACCTCACCGAGTCCCAGGCCGGGTTACGACTCGTGCACAGCCTTGCATTGTTCACCGAGACCTTCACTAGAGGGTCGGGTTACGTAGGATGGATCTATAGATGAGATATGACTTTACCGAGTCCCATCATGGGCCGGGTTATGATATGATTCCACCAAGTCCCGCATTAGTGGGTCGGGTTACGTTACAGGTATATATATGTATATGGACAGGCATACATGTTTTCTTGACTTGACTCTCATTTTTATAATGCACAGCTGACTTTTATGGTTTAAGGCACAGTTGGATTTGGATCCTTATTTTTATCTTGATCTTACATGCTTACATTGGCTAATTATGATCTCTTTACGAGCTTCATGTTTTACATACTCGATTACATTATCTCGCATCGACCCCCTTTCTCTGGGTGCGTTTCATGCCCGCAGTACATGTTTTCGATTTGGTGAACCTCAGGCCTAGGTTCCTACTCGAGTTGGAAAGCTCCTTTGATCCAGGGCTTTGTCATTTTGGTACCGAACCTCTTTTAGACTTATGTTTGTATTTAGGGGCACGACGGGGTCCTGTCCCGTCATATGTCGTTATTCTTCTTATAGAGGTCTGTAGACTATAGTGGGTTGTACTTATGTAAGGGTTATAACTCTGTTTTGGTCAGTCATGTTATTGTATTCTGATTTTGGGGTGTTTCCATGTATATACGTTAGTATCTGTCGGCAGCCTTGTCGGCTTGCCTGCTATATTATCTGTTGGCAGCCTTGTCGGCTTATCTGTTATATTGTGTTGGCTAGTTGTGACTCCTCAGGAGACAGGTGCATTTGGGGGTAAAGGCAGCATTGTCGGCTTGCCTACCCTGGCATATATTGTTATTGCGACATTATACTGCCGGATTTCAGACTCATTAAGGGTTAGTTGAATTATGTGTGTCAGGTTAGTATAATGACGTCATTATGGCGGTTAGTCGCGGCCCGTCGGGTCGGGTCGTGACAAAAGTGGTATCAGAGCAGTTAGTCCTCGGAATGTCTAAAGACCGTGTCTAGTATAGTCTTGCGTATGGGTATGTTGTGCACCATACTTATATGCAGGAGGCTGCCGGACATTTAGGATTGGTTTCTATTCTTCTTACTCTAAGATCGTGCGATAGAGCTATGTTATTAGGTTATTCCCTCTCTGACGTATTAATGTGTTATAGCTATGCATCCGAAGAAAGCGACAGCCGCCAGAAGGGAAATACGAATTCGAGGTTATAAGAAACTATCTTACTCGTATACGGGAAGAAATAATGTAAGCTTGGGACATGGAATATTTTTGACTCTTAGAATATTAGATAATCGTTGAGACCTTAGATATACAAGGCCTTCTTGAGTAAAATAGCTTATGTTGATCTGGGTTAAAGTACATGGTATGTGTGAAGTCTATTAGTTGTGATGACTCCTTGATATGCTTATGTTTATATGAAAAGGAATATGAGATATGCCAAAAACTGGAATTGCTACTGTTGTACATATAAGGTTTGTTGTCTCTGGAGCAAGTTGTCTGGATAAGTCCTTGAAATTAGTTCAGCAGGTAGTTGATAGTCGTTAACGGGTTGTCCTACTTGTGGATGGGGCTTAGGAGTATATGGTTCTCTACATGTTGTAATATTACCCTGTTTAAGTTGATGTGTTCCAGCTTTTCTTATGAGTTATGCTATCCATGTTATGTACAAATGTATTCTATCTTGGTCATACTTCTTAGGGTGGTCTGTTAATGTCCATGTACAGTATGTGGGTTGAGTATAAATCACTTGTGTTAGAACCTATCTTCGCCAATTTTGCTCAGTGGGACTACCTCTAAACAGTTAATTAGACTTGCCTAGATATCTTTTACGTTTGATTAAAATTTCCCCCGTAATTGTCTTTGCGTATCATAATGTAGAATGCAAAATGTTCTAATAACTCAAGCCTGCGTTTTATCTCTTAAATAGGGAATAGACTCGTATGCTAAACATGTTGTCAATAGCTGCTTAAGGGGGTGGAAAATTGAGTATTTACATACTCCCAGGAATGACTCGCTGCTGCAATAAACGGTTTACTTATGTAGTTAACTATTAAACCTTGAGTATATTATGCCAAGCATTATGTAATATATGTGAATATTGTGCTACTTGTGACTACTCTATTAATGTCTAGCATGTTCAGTTGATGAAAACACTGTTAGAGTATTGTGTGACGATTATTTGTGGGTTAAGTGGTTGTCTTGTTAAGTTTAAGGGTTATTTGACCTTGTATGATCCGTTTAAATGACTTTGAAGTAATTGGTATACTAGTTTTAGTCCATTGTAATCCCTCTTGGATTGCTTAGGTCCTGTGGTGTCCATAGTATGTTAGGTCAAACCATCATTAGCACATGTACTAATTTAGTATGCTTAATACATGAACATGAGATTGGATTGAAGTTGAGTTTAGCATGTATGGGTTATTTAAATTAATGTGATGACCAATATATTATTTTGGAAACTCGTTTGGCTATCTGTAAGTCATTTGGTCATATTATCTACCTAAAACAAGCGCCGCTAATTAAGGACAAATTAGTTGTCCTATTTAACAAAACTTGTCTTATATCGTCTGATATGATAATTTAAAACTAGAAGAGATGAGTTAAGTGGGTTGATATGATTGGGGTTATATGATGTGATTTATGATGGGAATTGATAAAGGGTAGCCTATGTGATGATTGTGAATTATGAATATTACCTAAATTCCGAGCCTGCTTTACTGATTTGGGGGTATGTTAGAAGATATGACTAAGCATGCCTAAATAAATGGTTATATGTTTGGATTAATCAAAAGGAATATGTGGATTTTGCATGTTGATTGATAAGGTTGTTGTATAGTCTGGTGTAATTTTAGTTGAATCATGAAATGACTTTTAAACTATTGTATGCATAAGTTAAGCAATAATAACCTTGTTTGGATCGATCTTGGAGTGATTAGTGTTGTTAGAGAGAATTCCGACTTGATATTAATCTAACCTAAAGTTAGGAGTGACCTATAACTTATTGGTTATAGTAGAAAGACCGGTGTGACTTCTATTACATTGTTCATATAATTACAATAGTAACCCTGGTTGAGTATAAGCTTAGAGAATATGTCGGCTTACTGTTTTTGATTTTTCCATGTGGTATCCAATAATTTGAAATGATGTAGCCTACAATGTGGTCTCTAATGACATGTTTAGCTTCAATTATGACTACATGGTGTCCTGTCTGTGCTATTAATATCTTGTTACTTTTATGGATGCATACTGGGATATGAACTGGAATTTTTTTTTTAAAAAAAAAAAAAGCCAAAGGACTTATTTTAGTTTATTGCTGGACTTTATAAACTTAACACTAACCCAAGAGGTTGTGGTATGTCCAAAGGGAAGTTTAGTTCCTAAGTTGTTTTCTTAGGTATGTACTTGTTGTATCTATGTTCTTGTAACTTGAACTTTATGTGGGCTGAACTTTGAAGTTATGTTATGAATACCTAGAAAAGAGTATTTCTGCACCCATTCATGTATCCATGTGATCATTGCCAATGTGTAAACCAATCCACCTAGTTTAAGTGCATGTGTAAGTTAGGAATAAAAGCTTAGGACCACTATGCTAGTTGACATATGTTCCCAACAAGTTAAAATGATAGGCTTAGGATAATTTCCGCATGCTAGTCTTGAAGAGATGATTCAGAAAGTTCCCCTGGATCCTGTATTTTGCTTCGTAATTTGTTGGTATGCAGTCTCTTAATGCATCTGTTTTGACCCCTGGATATGCAGACTGTTTATGCTAAAGTAGTGGTACTATGACAGTTTGGGAGCCTGTTTAATTAGATAAAACTGACCTAAGTGAATATATGTGGATGAAGGTGTTGTGGTGGTTTAAAGTTAACATGTGCAGTTAAACCAAAGCATAATGTGCGAATTTTAGACTTGTACACAGACAGTGTTAGGTAACTTCATGACTAAAGTGCTGTTAATTTAAAGTTGTTCCAGTTATATGTAGACTTTAACCTCCAAGATGAGTTTCAACCATTCTTGTTTTAAAATATGACCTCTCATGTTAGGGTTCTAATTAAGGACATGTTATAGGTAAGAAAATGTGCAAAGGTTGCTTAGTCCATTTCTATGACTTGATTGCATTTGCTTGCCTATAATATTATTTGTCTTGTTCAAGGATGTATGACTGTATGAGAAGTGAAATATCTAGCATGTTTAGACTGGTTGTCAGGAAACCAGTCAAGATAATGAGGCATTTAGCTACCATGCTTGATGTTATTATGGCTGTGGTTTGATGTCACATGTTACTGTTGTTTAGCTGCTATTTGGTTGTTGTTTAAGGTCACTTCTGGCAAGTGTTTGGACTGTTATTTGAGCTCATTTTCTGTTGTTATTAGCTGCTGTTCTGGCTAGTGTTTGGACTGTTATTTGAGCTCATTTTCTGCTGTTATTAGCTGCTGTTCTGGCTAGTGTTTGGACTGTTATTTGAGCTCATTTTCTGCTGTTATTAGCTGTTGTTCTGGCTAGTTTTTGGACTGTTATTTGAGCTCATTTTCCTGCTGTTATTAGTTGCTGTTCTGGCTGGTGTTTGGACTGTTATTTGAGCTCATTTTCTGCTGTTATTTAGCTGATGTTATTTAGCTGCTGTTTTGGCTACCAGTTGACTGCTATTTGGCCTATTGTTTTGCTGTTATTTACTACTGAAATCACTGCTGCATTTGGGTAGAAATTTTGCCCTGCACAAACACATGTTGCTGCTTTTATTTTGAGGCGGTGGGTCACAATTCTGGCGAGGCAGAGTGAGAATAATCAATTGTGACTGCTGCACTGGCCCAAACCAGTACCAAAAAAAAGGGGAGGAATGATAAACCAAACTGGTTTAAACACTAACAGGATCTGATTTGGCCATGAGATGATAAAACAGTTGAGGCAATTTTAGACCTTGAAGAATGCTATACCTTAGTCATTAACACTTACTTTGGGTATGACTTGTTGCTGAATTATTTTTGGGCCATTCCATTTTTGCTTACAAAATGCTGCATTATTATCCAAGGTGCTGCAGTATATGCTCTGCAGTACATGTTCTTGATGAGCTGCTGTCCTTTCCTTAAGGATAAATCAGGTACTACATTATAGGAAGATATTTTGATGTGTTGTGTAAGGTATAGCTGAGTGAGGGTGCTGGTTTGCTGTGCCATGGGATAAGTAGTTGCTGCATTGTGACCAAATTTTGCTGCTACCTAGTTGCTGCCTATGGTACAGATTTGGTTGTTGTGCTAATAATATACTACCTACTTAGGTGGGAACTCATCAACCTTTTGACTTCCTATACAAGCAATTAGCTAGATAAAGATTGCTTCACACTGGGTTCTAGAATTGAGAGGCATCACTATGTGTTTATTTAGTTTGTATATGAAACTTGAGTCTATCCTTTAGAAGTAGTTATAAATTGATATGTATCTCCTCACAGTTTAAAAGATAGTCTAAATTAATCCATGAGTGTTTATCTTTTTTTTTTTTGAATTGGAATGACAAATTTGTGTATTCTTTTTGTATGGTGTCAAAGGTTAGAAATGTCGTACCGACATTCGAGGATGAATGTTTCTAAGGGAGGGGAGGATGTAACGCCCCGTATTTTCGGGTAGCGGTTGAACTCATAATGTAGGTGAGTAGACCCGGACCCGGGAAAAATTTCGTTGTACTTGTGCATATTAATAAGAGGATTAGTATATAAAAGGGCGTGATCCCGAAATAATTTTGGGATTTAGTAAGAGTGACGACGGAGTTGAATAATAATTGTGTGTCCCCGAAGAGAGTATAGACTGGTATTTTTATTACGGGAATTATGATATTGACATATGAGGATTTTAGTAATCGTCGGGATTTAAATAATTGGAGACCGGAAATTTAATTGTGTGTGTAATTAATTAATTATGGGATTAATTAATTAGGGAGGGGACAATTTATAGTGGGAGTTGGTAAGTGTAATTTTATATACGATTTGGGGTGGCTAAGCCCCAAATCGATCGACCGAGAACAGCGCCCATAAGGGCCTTCCTTCTCCATTTTTTTTTCTCTCCATTTCTTCACTTCCATCTCTTCAATCTTCATCTTCATCAAAAATCTGTAAGGGATTAAAGGGTCACATTTCTAGTGGGTGGAGGTAAGCCTCAGTTGATGGGTTTTCTGTGAAGTTGCGATCGAAAATGGGGATTTTCGGGAGCTTCCATATAACCAAAACGAGGGAGAATTCAAGGTGTTCTGGGCTTTAATTCCAGTAGAATCGAAGCCAAGAACAAGCTTAGAAACTCAGAAGCTAAACAAGAAACCTTGAATACAATCGGATTCTGGCGCGAATCGATGTTGGGGTGCATTTACATTGTCGGAGGTTGTGTCGAGCAAAAGGGTTCCCAGCGATTCTCGTCAATGTGTTTAATGAGGTAACCTTCCTTGTTCTTAATAGTTTGTACCATTTTCTGAAGTCATTTCTTGCTATTAGTTCTAAAGACGATTGTCGAAAATGCGAATTTGGGTTGGGTATCGTTAGGACTGCTATAATTGGAAGTTACTGGGATTGCATGTGAAATTGTGGTACTATTTTGGAGATTGTAGTAGTATAAGAAGGAGGATTAAGAGAGTTGGATGTTTCACTACTTACATAGATTTCGATATAGAAGGAATATAGGTTCTACGCGTTCAAGGTGTTAGTTAGAATGTCCCTAAGAATCTGTTTTTAATGTGTTGATTCGATTGTGATGTAATTTGTCCGTATGATGTAGATAATCATTCATAGAGTTTACAAGGACCCACAAAACTTAGATAAATCCGACGACAAGGTTGAAGTTCTAAAACGAGGCATACTCTAATATTGAGTCGATTAGTTCGTCTAAGAGGTATGTGAAACTCTTACTTCTTTCTTTTTGGCATGATTTAATGAAAGTACGGCGGACGTACTTAATTCTTATACAGTTTAATTCCTAATGAGGATTATTATGAGAAGTGCCTATGATTTTTCAGCAAAGAGTTTGTTATGACTTTATTACAATGATTTGATTGAGAGTCAAATGATAATTTTTACTGACATATAGTTACTCATGATATCTACTCGTGCTAAGTGTTACTACATCACCTCACCGAGTCCCGGGCCGGGTTACAACTCGTGCACAGCCTTGCATTGTTCACTGAGACCCTCACTAGAGGGTCGGGTTACGTAGGATGGATCCATAGATGAGATATGACTTTACCGAGTCCCAACATGGGCCGGGTTATGATATGATTCCACCGAGTCCCGCATTAGTGGGCCGGGTTACATTACAGGTATATATATGTATATGGACAGGCATACATGTTTTCTTGACTTGACTCTCATTTTTATAAGGCACAGCTGACTTTTATGGTTTATGGCACAGTTGGATTTGGATCCTTATTTTTATACTGATCTTCTGTTTCTGTTGGCTAATTATGATCTCTTTTAAAGCTTCATGTTTTACATACTCAGTACATTATCTCGTACTGACCCCCCTTTCCTCGGGGGGCTGCGTTTCATGCCCGCAGGTACATGTTTTCAGTTTGGTGAACCTCAGGCCTAGGTTCCTACTCAGCAGGTTGGAAAGCTCCTTTGATCCAGGGCTTTGTCATTTTGGTACCGAACCTCTTTTAGACTTACGTTTGTATTTAGGGGCACGACGGGGTCCTGTCCCGTCATATGTCGTTATTCTTCTTATAGAGGTCTGTAGACTGTGGTGGGTTGTACTTATGTAAGGGTTATGACTCTGTTTTGGTCAGTCATGTTATTGTATTCTGATTTTGGGGTGTTTCCATGTATATACGTTAGTATCTGTCGGCAGTCTTGTCGGCTTGCCTGTTATATTATCTGTTGGCAGCCTTGTCGGCTTGTCTGTTATATTGTGTTGGCTAGTTGTGACTTCTCAGGAGACAGGTGCATTCGGGGGTAAAGGCAGCCTTGTCGGCTTGCCTACCCTGGCATATGTTGTTATTGCGACGTTATGCTGCCGGATTTCAGACTCATTAAGGGTTAGTTGGATTATGTGTGTCAGGTTAGTATAATGACGTCATTAGGGTGGTTAGTCGCGGCCCATCGGGTCGGGTCGTGACATCTGCGTCCGGCTAAATGACGTTAAACTATAGCGCTATTGGGAGGCAACCCAACATTTTAATTCTGTTATTTTATTCTGTTTTATTTATCTTGTTTTGAACAATCTCATTGTCTTGATGTTTCTTGCCAGGTGTATTTATGTTAAGTGAATTATGAGCCAGCGTTGGGATGAAAATGCGACGTGGGGTGTTGAAATAAGCAGGAAAAATCAAAATCCCGCATGTTTAATTAGCGTCGCGGCGCCTGAAAGGCAGTGAGCAAAAGTTTGTTTTTGATTGATTTAGCGCCGCGGCGCCCAACATTAGGGTCGCGGCACCTGGAAGGCAGTGAGATATGGACTTTTATGTTGAATTAGTACCGCGACACTCTAATAGTAGAGTCACGGTGCCTATGGCATACGGGATCGCGCCGCGGCGCTGAGTGATTAGAGTCGCGGTGCCCATTCGCATTCCAGGATAAAAACAGAAAACAAGAACCCTTTTCTCATTATCCCAAACCACAATTCACAAAAAAAAACCCTTTCTCTTCTCCTCTCCAACCCCAAAAACCTAAAAACCCTCCATTGAATCTCAAATTACAACCTTTTCGCAACTCTAAATCCATACTTCCCCCAAATCCCCTTTCTAAACCCTAAAATCCCAATCATTCAAGAAAGTGTTCCATAAGTTCTTCAAATATTCAATACTTGAGGCTCTCTCGCCATAAGGTAAGTATTGCATTCAAGTTTGGAAGAATTATTGTGTGTTCTTTTATGATTTTGGAGAAATTCTAAATTGGGAGGGTTGATTGTGTTCTTGTGAGGAAAAGTGTTATTGTGGAGTGGTTGAATTGTAGTATTGATATTATGGGTTGATTGAATATATTGTTGTGGGGTTGAATCGTTGTTGGAAGTGAAAAATTAAGGGGAAGTGTTGCCGGATATTTGAAAACTCCAAAGTTGCTAAACAAGGAATAATGGGTCCACGACGAGCTACTGTCAAGGCATCCTCCTCTTGGGGCCCTGTGAATCTACCACTAAGGGCCGATTATGATAAGAAACGATTTGCCAATAAGGATGCCCAAGACAGGTATAACAAGTTGTGTAATCGTTCCCTGGTACCGAAAAGGGGGATGGAATTCTAGACTGCGCCATACGAAGATGAGGTATATGAACCCATTAGGGCCATGATTGCTGATAGAGATTGGGGTGCATTTGTCAATTCTTATTTGGAAAATCCAAATACTCAACTAGTCTATGAATTCTATGCCAACTACCCATAGAAACAAGGTAACATTTGTTTCATACGAGGGAGAAGAGTACCAGTTGGGGCGGAAGCAATTAATGCCATCTGTGGGGTCACAAATTTGCTAGAGGAAGATGACTTCACAGTTTAGAAGAATTCAGAAATTGACTGGGTTGAAGTGGTTGAGACGGTAGGATATCTAGGGGCCTATTTCACATATACATATGACGCCCCCAAATGCATGTTTCACTGCCAATTCAACAAAGTTGTCAAAGCTTGGCTCTACTTTGTGAGTGCCCATCTGATTTCATCTACACACTTCTCTGATATACCAGTGGATCGCATCAAGCTGTTGTATGCTATCATGAAAGGATTTTCAGTAGATGTGGGTCAAACTGTAAAGAATAGCCTCAATTGGATATGCATACTGAACACAACAGTAGGGTTAGGGCATGGATCATTGATCACTGCATTATGTGTCACACATGGAGTACCTGGGAGCAGCAATGATATAAAAGGCAGAGTGCAGAATCCCCTAACCCGGACAATGGTCAATGCATATTCAGACCCTACACTAGAACCTACACCCGAAGAAGGCAACCGCAACCGGCCAAAGCGCCAATAGAGGGAGCAAGATGAAGAAGCCGGAGAGCCTAGACAGAGCAGTCAGCTACCTCCTTTGGCGATTGAGGATGGCCACACCCAGAGGTTGGATCAACTTCTCCAACAGAACTAGTACATTATCCAGTAGAATCAATATCTTATCCAACACCAGCAATATATGGACACTTACATGCAACAAATATATGAGTATGAGGTCACGAGTGTCGACTAAATAAACTCATTCATGCATAACTGGACCATGGATGATAACAACACTGAGTCCTCTCTTGGATATCCTCCAATGTACCAGCAGCCTTCTCACCCACCACCGCCGCCACCACCATTCTAAATCGCTTAGCTGCAGTTTTGGTAAGTCTTCTTACTCTTGCTTTACTTATCACATTGGGGACAATGTGTTGAATAAGTTTGGGGGGAAGTCTTACTGTTTTGTGTTAATAATGTTAATTATTTGTGTTCAGTTGTTTTTTATTATTAGTGTCTTAGTTTTAGTGTCAGTGTTGGAGTGTCTTGTGTCAATGAATCAATTTGATAATAATAGCCCATAAGATTGAGTGTACACATGTGATAGAGTTGGATGAAATTGATAGCCATGAAATGCATAAATCTGTGTGCTTAAGTTGGATAGGTCTTGAGTTTCTTTTAATTATTAATAAGTATGAAAACTTGATCATGGTTGGTGAATTTCTTGTACTCAAATATTGGTGTATGCATGATAGAATTTTGGTTTGAGGAAAGATGGTGGAAAGTCCTAGAACTTGCTTGCTTGCTATTTGAGACGAAATCATAGATGATGCATGCTTAGGAAGATGATTTAGGCCATCTTTGAAACGATTGAGCCTTTCAAGACAACCTTGACTAATGTAATCTCTAGTTACCCCTTTTGAGCCTTAAGTAACCCTTCTTTGATTGACACATATTCTGAGCCTACTTGAAACCTTTTACAAATTTTTTCCTTCCCTTGAATTCCATGAGCATATAAGTATATGATTGGGGGATTGACACTTTGTAATTGGTATTTTAGATTGGGTGCTAATAAAAATAAAAAAAATAAAAAAACGGGAATATATTACACTCCCTTGTACATACATTGAAAAACAAGTTTGGGGTGTAGTTCGAAAAGAAAAGAAAAATTGGGTAACGAAAAATTGGGGATTGCTTTTGGTTTGTAACATGAATATTGAGTTGGGTTGATTGGTTTATATGCTTATGGTAACTTTGAGTCTAAATGACATTTCATCTACCCATGCCAAAGCCTATCGTCATAACCAATAAAAGTCCTACTGATTCTTGAGCATGTGTTGTCTAAATTAGTGGAGAATAGCAAGTTAGAAAGCCTATAGAATTTTGGCCTGATGGACGGTTGGTGAGAATTCATTGTGCATAAACTAATATTGAATACTTGTCTATTTCAATAACCATGGTTGAGTGATCATATGCATTAATAACTTTAAGCAAATTTGAGGATTATCAGGCTTGAAATTCTAGATAGCAAATTAGTGGCTAGAATGTTTCGGAAGATTTTATTGCATGTTGTTCATGATCTTCGAGGCATAATCTATTGTGGTTGACTTGATTCATTTTGTTTGAGTTTGTGTGTTTTTCTTTTTAGGGTGTCTAGAGTTCTTTACTCGAGGACGAGTAAAGTTAAAGTTTGGGGGTGTTTGTTAGGTAGATTTTAGTACTGTTTTAGAGTGTGTTTTAGGAAGTCTTTTGTTTGTGTTTTAGTTGTTTTGTGCAGTATTATGCGTATGTTGTGTATTTTCAGGTTTTAAGCGATTCAGAAAGGAATAAGGCGAATCCAAAGGAAATAGGCGGTCATTGAGGGTAAAAATGCATAGCTTGTCACAAGAAATGAGTCAAAGAAGCCTTGGGAAGCGCGGAAATCAATTTAAACGAAGTCCGAACGAAGAAGGAAGAAGAGTCGCGGTGCAACAAGCAGAAGGACCACGGCGCGACAGAGCTGCGGCGCTCAACATTAGCACTGCAACGCCCCTCAGGCAGTGAGCAAGGATGTTTCAGCATCGAATTAGCACCGCGGGACTCTAATAGCTGAGTCGCGACGCCGACGACGTCAGTGCAGCGAAAAACCTAAATTTAATAAAGGCAAAAAGGTCCATTTTGGGGGTTTTTCATGATATATATTTGAGGAGACGTTTTTCTGAGAGAGAGGACACTTTTGAGACAAGAAACAAGAGAACAATGAGTCATTAGAGACATTTATTGTTAAAGTTCTTTTCCTTTTCTTTATTTAAATTCAGTTTATGTTGGATATTAAATTGATGAGTTCTTAGCATGTCTATGAGCTAATTACTTTTATTAGGGTTTTCCGTTGAATCACTTGAAACTCTATTATGATTTAATACATTGTTAATGTTCTTCTTCATCTATTAAAATCTATTCAATTTGCGGTTATTGAATGAGAATTAATTGGACTTTAGTTTTCATTATCTATATGAGTTCAAATCGAGATATGAAAAGGGAGATTTGGATATGCTATAGTTGGTTAGACGTAGGTTTAATCTTGAACGAAAGTATCACGACTGCCTGTGTAGCGTTTTAGGTTATTGATCTTAATCCTCCTATGTGGTAGAACTTATCATAGAAATATAGAAAGTTCCCACTTAGGTTGAGTTTTTATATATCCTAACCGGAATATAGAACATCTCAGTTAACCTGCTATCTTAATAAGAAGAAGAATTGTTAGTCTTGCATTAATGAATGATAGAGTGGAAAGTCGAGGAGATTGGAAGCCCTAATTCCTTCATTACTGAATTAAACTTTGTGTATTTTCATTGCTATTTTATTCTTGAAATTCATGTTAGTTTGTTAATTATTTAATTAGAAATCATCACTTATATTCGTTAGCCAAATAGAAACTAAGGATTAGTTAATTGGTACTTGATAAATCAGTCTTTGTGGACGATACTCAGTTTTACCAAAATTTATTACAAATTGAAATACGTACACTTGCGTAGCATCTAGAAATACCGCAACAGAGGACATAGGATTCCACTAAGGTCCTATGTCCTACAGCTATATTTCTTTGACATTAGATCTATAATGTGTGTGTCAGTTCCCTCAGACACTTCATACCCATCATCACCATTGAAATGGACCTCACAATTTTCAGCAATAACCACAAAATCCTTGTAAATCTCTAATGTTGTAGGACTGTAGTCAGTAGCTCATTTATGCACCTGACTTTCATTGGCTACCAATATGTCCATTACCTACACAATATTAAGGTGTTATTTCTGTGTGTTAAAACTAAATTGAAAACTTGAAAGCGGGCAAGTGTTACCTTAAGCCTGATATCTTCAAGCATCTTGATAATTGGCTTGTGCCTTGCCTCCAAAATCGACTTGTTAAATGACTTTGTGATGTTTTTATCCACATTTTAATATTTTTCAAGTGGTGTCTAAGTAGGCTCTGACCCAAGTCTCAACTGGGCATGTTAAGAAATTCTCAGCAGCTGACTTATCCATCTCACATATAACCTTCAAATGGTTACAAAACACTTCATGATAAGAGCTCCATGCACAATGCCACCTCTTCTTCTTTAATGCTTCAAAACTACCCCATCTCTTCAACCAATTGTGCTCTATATGTTTAGCATAAAACATGTACTTTGCTTTCGGTAAAGTTGTCTGAATTGGATCAATTAACCCCTACATATATACAAATCAATAAGCTGAACTATTCTGAAATCAGATAAATTCCAGGTTATCTGGAATTTAGTCCAGATTTAAGTTTTCTGATTTCTGGACTAAATTCCAGGTTTCTGAAATTTGAAATTTAGTCCAGAAATCATAAAACTGAAATCTGGACTAAATTTCAAGTTTCAATAAAAATATATACCTTTGGCTGAAATCAAAAATATTTTACCTGTTGCATGTCAGACATGAAGGTGATTCCTTGGCCTTGCTAAAAACCAATTCCAAGTGACCTTGTTATGTTTAGAGACTACTGCCCATGCTAGTGGATAAAAATGGTTCATGGAATCCTGACCAACCGCTACCAACAGTTGCCCTTTAGCCTTTCCTTTCAGGAATGTGCCATCCAATCCTATGAAAGGTCTTAGCCCACCACTAAAACCATTCTTCATTGCATTAAAATATATATACATCCTTAGGAACATTCTTATCCCTTTTTCAAGTACATCCCTAGATATGTTGATTACAACATCACTTCCAGAGTTGATATTCCTCAATTTATTGGCATAACTCTCTAACTTATTGTACTCATCATTGTAACTACCACTAAGTTCTTCCAAAATAATCCTATTGGCCCTCTTACACTTTTTATGACTAACATTAACATTAAAGGCTACTTTCAGTTCTACCCTCATCTCTTTGACCTTCAATTTTGGATCATTTTGTAGCTTCTTTTGGAAGTAATAAGATATTGTATAATAATTTACTCTTTTACATTCAAAGGTTGGTTGACAGTTGTGTTCATTGACCAATGTTTTAACTGAAGCCCCAAGCCCATTCTTACATTTACATGTGGAACACTTAAAAGGACAGCCCTCAACACACTTGTACCTAACCCTAGATTTGTCACTTTTCAACAATACTAACCCTTTATTTTCAGCCAAGGCATAAAGGTTCATAAATATTCTAGCTTCAAGGATATCTTTGAAGGACATTCCATGATAAGTTGTTTTGAAATGCTCAAACTTAAGTGTAATCTATCTTCTATTTTGAAGTTTAATAATCTCTAATTCTTCAACATCAAAATCATCATCACTAGACTCATTAAAAGATGAGTGTAATTCTTCATTGGCACTGTAACAGTTTAATAATTCATTGGCACTGTCACAGTCTGTTTCAACCTCAACATCAATAGAATATGACTCAGAATGGTGTACAATGTTAGTCACATCTATCTCTAATTCAAATTCATCTACAACAAACAGATTAATCACACAGAAATCATCACTCACAAGATATAACAATGTCCTAATCCATGTATCAAATTCCATCTCATAATATTTCCCCGATGGACCAGTCACTACAAGTTGTTGAACCCCAAGGAAACCTAAATTCTTAAACTGATCTACCAAGTTTGAAAAGCATAGAAGGTCAGAGTCATACCTTTCCCATGTGTACACAAATTTTCTTGAATAGACCAACTTTGGAACTTTAATACACTCTCCACCATAGTGAAAATTCACAACAAGTCTTACCATGACTATGATCTGCAAAACAGATAAAAAAACAATATGATTTCATTTACTGTTTGTCAAATAGACAACAAACAAAAACACTAATGATTTAATTAAAGTTAAGTACATAAACAATAAAAGGAAAAGTATGGCAAACATGTAACAACAGTTGAGTACAGAAATAAATGTTAAATGAACAAAGTAATAAGTCAACAAACAAAGTTAAAGAAGAAAAGGAAACTTCACATTAAACAACTAAGAAACAGACAAACAAAAACTAATTTTAGTCAACAATAAACAAACAAGATCAAGTGGGGACCATATAATAAAACCTTCCCCATAAAGAAATGCATAGAGACTGGTTTTCAAGATAAAACAATAACAAAAATAACTTTAATCACACTGAGTGTCCCACTAGAAGAGACCAGCTGCATATTCAATTCAGATTTTATACATCCAAGGTGTTTTTTCAAATAAAAACAATCAACATGCACATGTAGTTCAACAACCAAATCTAATACCATTTTTCCCAAACCTAAACTAACAATATACATACAGAATGCCATACATGCAGAATGGGGGCTAAACTTAGCTAAACAGTGAACTCAATCATCATCGACATCGTCGATATAAATAATAAATCTGACAAACTTAGCTAAAAAACATACCAAATGAAACCGGTATCGTCGAATAAAACACATCGAAAAAATCGTTCAACAAATGAAATCAGAATCGGGTAAAAAAAAGCTCAAGAAATTCGAACACCGCATTTAAATAATACCATATCATTATCGATTAACATAAAAAGTTAAGAAATTTCATACCCTAAACACGATTCGTAGAGGGATTTGCATCGGGATATTGGGATCGATGTTAGGGTTAAAGTTGGTTAGGGTTTCGGGGTCGATTTGGTGTTTGGGATCGATTTAGAGGTTTGGGATCGACTGGGTCGGGACTATTTATATGAACTCGTAATGGGTTCGTGGGTTGGGGTTTTGGGTCAGGGATTAATTAACTAGTTTCTCCCATGTGGATCCCACATGGCATCCACGTGGATCGCATGTGGCATCCACATGGGATTTCCTTCCTCTAGAGGGCATATATAACAACTTTGCTAATGTGGAGGGTATATTTGACGCTATACTTTAATGGAGGGCAAATATGATCCTTAATCGAAAGTTGGAGGGCAAAAAATTTGACCCTTTCCCCAATACAATATGGTAAATCATTTTAAGTGGGAGACCTTTATTATAACCAACATGAAACCACCACGCTGGAACATGGCGTCTGATCTTTTCCTGATCAGCTAAGTCATCTCGTACCCTGCCGGGGTACGAGACATTAACATGACATGAATGGATCCAATCACCCGCAATGGGTAACATGAAGGAATTGTCCTAACTGAGTGGAGCTATCCTTATCCTACGTTGGCATATGTAGTTTCAAGATGTCTGAACCTTCTCGGTAATCTGTGCAACTCCCAAAATATGAACATGAATATATTTGGCTTGTAAGCTAATGAATTTAATGAATATAACTTGTAAACATGATTTGTAAATAAAATATAACATGTGTATAATTTTATTAAGACATTAAAAATCATGGAGAATTCATGAAGTAAAACAATAGTAGTTCTTAAACACTTCATATTTCATGCTTGAAACTCAAGGAATCAATATTATGAGCATTCATGGATTACAGATGAATTCTCAATAACCATAACGAAATATCAAGAACACAACAAGGAAATAGTAACACAAACATGGTGTATCATAATATATATATAATTTAGGGTTTTTATGAACTTAGAATAAAACTCTAAGTATAGAAGTTCATGATTTCATGGATAAATGAGGCGTGGTGCAGAACAATGCTGTTCCCACACATGGATAGAAGCTCTACATACCTGTAAATGCTCCAATCCAATGAATTATCTTGCTTTTCTGACAAAAAATATCCAAACCCTAGTTTTGAATCATCGGAAAAGGATTACTTGTTAATCCTATATTTTTGTTTAAGAATCATGTTAGGAATCATGTATTCATTGCTAGGATTGATTAGAAATAGTAGAGATGCTCTTACCTTGATGAAGGAGGTTGAGAGGAGAGAAAAATGCTCTTAAGAGGGTTTTCTATGAGGTTGAACGAGTTGGTGAATGATTTTTTAGACTAAGTGTTATATTTAAATGATGGGAATTTTGGACTCTTTGTCTCGCTGAGCGAGCTCCAAAGTGAGGTCCTACCTCGCTTTGAGCTAAGCTCAGCGAGCTCACCTATCCAAAATGTACTTAGCCAAATTTTCTGAAATTTTTCATTTTGGGACTCTACACCTCGCTGAGGGAGGTATAAAGCACGACCCTATCTAGCTTTGAGCTTAGCTCAGCGAGCTCCTAGGTCCATTTCACACTTAGTAAAAAATTTATGTTTTTCAACTTTGCCGACAATGTTCAGTAATATGGCCATAACTCCTACCACGAAGCTCCAATTGAGCTCTACCATATATGGTTGGAAAGGTATATCAAAGACCTACAACTTGCATGGGGAAGGTTTTCCAAATTCCTTATAGATTTATTCGTAAACTCGTTGTAAATGAGGACTACTTCAACTCACTTGAAAACATGCTCTGTAGAGTAACTTCTGACTCTAATTTTTCCTAAGACCCTTCTTATTCCTTGATTAGTTTCCAAAATACTTCCTACACTTCTCATCTTGGTTCCATCATGTTCCCATCGTACATTTCAAATCATAGCCCGAAGGTACGAGGTGTTACATCATACTTGATTAGTTCTTCCATTATGATTTATATTTTTGAGCATGCACCAGGTATTTTCTTTGAGATATATAAGAGGTAGATGTTGAAATTGTATCATAGCATGAGGATGCACCGATAATGTAAGACGGGGCAGCCTACACAATATTTTATATAGCATGTGCGGGTAATATCCCTAGAATTAGATTTAGAGCATAAGACGTAGGTATTGGCTCCGCACTTATAGCGTAAGATGTAGCAACTTGTTTCGCTAGATGGAGAGCATATCATGATTTTACGACTAGATTAGCCCAATGACATACTTTTCATTATAGTCAACAGTAAGTTGAGCCAAGACTCAACACAATAGAGCACATTTTCCATCACAGTTAGACATGTGTTCAGCTCTAGGCTCGGCATAGTAGAGTATACTTGCCATCACAAGTAGTTGAAGAAAGTAAAGTGTGGAGTATGAGACTCATCATAGTAGATAGTACCTTTAGTTATAAATAGTAAGATGTTAAGTGTGATACTCTGCTCACCAGGGCATGACTGATTATAATTTAATCAAGACAAGGAGTATAGAGATTGTTATACACCATTGAGTAAAAAGATGAGTTATAGAGAATGTTTGACATATTTGAAGGTAGGTGATATTACTGATACCGAGCAAGTATTTTCGTTCCTACAATTGACGTTATATGTGTTATGTTTTGCATAGAATGAGTTTGAGAAAGATAGTCCAAATGTTGATACTTTGCATATTATATGTGAAGGAAAAGGGACTTCAATTCTAAGACAAGTTTATATAGCTTCAGCCCCAATGGGGGAGTGTCTTATAGTGGTATTGTGGGTTACAACAATTGCAGGAAACTGGAAGTAAGTAAATATTACAAATTTCTAGAAAGGATAAACTAAATATTACAACAAACTAGAATCAATAACGTTACAAACTCCTTGTGATTTGCTGAGTCGAGTGATGGCACTCTGTCTTTAAGACAAGATTTCCCCATATATATCCTCTGATGTTGTCGGGCAATAGTCTCCCAAGATACAACAGCAACTTAACAAATGAGCAAAGGAAACTCAAGTGTTACTCTTGAAGAACTTTGAGTATAGTAAACTTGCTAGAGAGGAAGAAGAAGATTTCAGAAAATTTATGTTAGTATTTCTAAGTGTTGAACAATTGAGCCAAAGGCCTCAATTTATAGTGTAAGGAGATGACCCCTCAACTATCCAACTAATGGCCTTCAATAGCCATGTAATGACACTTATTGAGGGGTTACATTCAGCCAAATAATGGCTGAAATCATGTGCCAAATAATGGAGATTCAATGCTCCAAAACAACACAAAAGTTAGAACTTTCCATCTCCCCGTCGCAGCATTCTGCCTCCGAAGCATCGCGGCTCTGTGAATTAGCACCGCAACTCCAGTGACTGATCACCCAATTAGCGCTGCCTGGGAGGCGCCGCAGTGCTCCAGTGCCTCAGCTCCGATGGGGCTGCGACATGGCGCTCCGATGGGGCTGCGTCGCGGCCCTTCGCGGCTCCGCGGTGATTTCCAACTCGTTTCATCCTACACTTCATACACTTCTTCCTTCATTTACCAACGTGGAATACTTGTCATTTGGTCAATAACCGTCCATCATTCTATGTCTCAAATGTATTACATATGTACCAATATCTCTTTCACTAATGTAATTTACGATATTTGGCACTACGTGTACACATGTATAGAAATGACATTTCTGACGTGCGGGGCCCCAATTGTTCGAGTCATAAATAATGGGATAAACTTAATTCCACATTAGTAAATTTCCAATAATCCCCTCTTGAAAGAGATTTTGGCGCACTTACAAGGTGCCTATTTCCAGCAATCTTTCAGCGGACAGATGTTGCATCTGGATAGGTAGCTTCTGCTTTGAACCTTCCATAGTTGAATACCATCGGACTTACTTACTACGCGGTGAACGTGATGTCTTAAACCATCAGTGTTTAGTGTAAGTCAAGTCAACGGTACCAACACAACAACTTCTCTTACTCTGTTCTTCGTAATTTTTTATCCGTTGTGGTCGTGACACTTCTTAGATTCTTAAGTGCGTTCATTTGAGGCGGCCTGTCCTCGCACTTAAATAGGTGGTCTCCTACAAGGTATCCTGCTATACCCCACTTTATAAGTGTTAGGAACCACTAAAATTTTCCCCAAACCTAACCTCAACCGTTGAGGATCATTAAAGGTTTTGGAAACTTAACCTTTACCCACACTTTAAATAGCACTTAACGTCTACCCCGGGAATGACTTTGGATTTGGTGTTTCGTTATAGAAATCACTATCCAAAGTGCTCATGCTTCCACCGAAGCGCTCAACTGAACCTTTACAGCTTAGTTTTTCCATTGAACCTAATTCTTGCGATCTCCAGTCAGTAAGGTTGGGTTACCACCGTATTGGTCCTTATAGCTTGTGTTTTAAGCCCAATCCATTAGACAGGCAGAACATCTGATCTTTGGGTAAGCCCTTTGTTAGTGGGTCCGCTATGTTATCCTTTGATTTTATGTAATCAATGGATATTATACCCGTGGTGATCAGCTTCCTAACAGTCTTATGTCTCCATCGAATATGATGAGACTTTCCATTGTACATAGAATTTCGTGCCCTTCCTAGAGCCGACTGACTATCGCAGTGGATTATTACAAAAGGTACGGGTTTGTCCCAATAAAGGACATCCTCTAAGAAGTCATGAAGCCACTCAGCCGCTTCTCCTTCTTTGTCTAAAGCGATAAACTCCGATTCAATCATGGATCGGGCGATGCAAGTTTGCTTAGATAATTTCCAAAACACAGCCCCACCACCAATTGTAAATATATACCCACTGGTGGACTTGGTGTTCTCTATATCAGATATCCAGTTTGCATCAATGTACCCCTCTAGTACAACTGGATATCTCGAATAATGTAACTCGTAAGTTAGCGTGTAGTTCAGGTATCGTAGTGCCCGATTCAACGCCTTCCAATGATCATTACTCGGATTACGGGTAAACCTAGCCAACTTGTTGACTGCATAAGCAATATCAGGTCGGGTGCAGTTTGTTATGTACATCAAACTTCCAATCACCTGTGCATATTACTCCTGGCATACGGGTGCACCACGATTTTTATCAAGCTTTTGATTTCTATCCAATGGTGACTTCGTAGGCAAACTGTCAAACATTTCAAATTTTCTCAACACATCCTCGATGTAGTGAGACTGAGATAATACCAGTCCGTTAGATGTCTTAGAGATCTTTATCCATAAGATGACATCTGTGATACCCATATCCTTCATGTCAAAGCATTGTTTCAACATATTCTTAGTCTCTATGATCAAGCTAGGACTGCTCCCTGTGATTAACATGTCGTCTACATACATGCATATCATGACGAACGAGTCAGAGTTACCTTTCGTGTAGACACATTTATCACATTCATTAATGGAGAAACCCTTCGATAGTAGAGTACTATCAAATTTTTTGTGCCATTCTTTCGGGGCTTGTTTCAGCCCATACAGAGATTTGACAAGTCGACAGACTTTCTTCTCTTGCCTTAGAACCACATACCCTTTGGGTTATTCCATATAGATTTCTTCTTCCAAATCACCATTTAGAAAGCTGTCTTAACATCCATTTGATGTATCTCAAGGTCACGCAACGCTGCGATCGCAATGAATACTTGTATGGACGTCATCCTAGACACTGTGGAGTACGTATCAAAATAGTCAAGGCCTTCCTTCTGCCGATAGCCCTTGACTACCAATCTGGCCTAGTACTTATCTATAGACCCATCTACCTTATACTTTCGTTTGAGTATCCACTTACAACCCAATGATTTATTTCTCGAAGGAACATCAACTAACTCTCAAGTATAGTTATGCAGGATGGAGTCTATTTCACTCTCAATAGCTTCTTTCCAGAGTGGTGCCTCTGGAGTTGACAATGCTTCAGCAAATGTCCTTGGTTCATCATCAACCATATAAGCTACAAAGTTAGGACCGGAGGATTTATCCTTCCTGGCCCTTTTACTTCGTCTTGGTTCCATCTCTGGAGTCTCCAAGTTTTGAGAATCTGAAACACTACATTCTGGATATTCAGCCACTTCAAATTCCACTAGATCTGAACCATCTAGATTCGGGCAGTCAATGACTCCTGGTTCCTGAGAGCTTTGTTCATAACTTCATTTGCGAGAGGTTATGTCTTTTTCCTTTCTAGGAAAAGTATTCTCAAAAAATTGAGCATTCCTTGATTCCATGATTGTATCCCCGTGGATATCTGGAATATCTGACTTATGCACTAAGAAGCGATAAGCACTACTCTTATTTGCATATCCGATGAAAATGCAATCTACAGTCTTAGGCCCAATCTTGACCTACTTTGGCTTGGGCACTTCAACATTTGCCAAACAACCTACACCTTTAAATATTTATAGGTGGGTTTCTTTCCCTTCCATGATTCATTTGGAGTTTTGTCCTTACCCCTATGTGGGACTCCATTAAGAATCGTATTAGCGGTAAGGACAGCTTCTCCCCATATATTTTGGAGAAGATCGAAATTGATGAGCAAGGCATTCATCATTTTCTTCAAACGGTTCTTGCGTTCTGCAACACCGTTCGACTGAGGTGAGTATGGAGCCTTCATTTGATGAGCAATGCCCGATTTGGCATAATATTCCTCAAATGGCGCTACGTATTCTCCCCCTTTATCGCTACGAATGGATTTAATCTGCATATTTAGTTGATTTTCAACTTCTGCTTTATCACGTCGGAATACTTCAAAGGCTTCATCTTTACTTTTCAACAAGTAAATGTAACAATACCTTGTGCTATCATCAATGAATGTCACAAAGTACTTGTTCCCCCCTCTAGTTTGTGCAAACTTCAAATCACATATATCTGTGTGAATAAGTTCTAGAGGAGCGGTATTCCTTTCGACGGATCAAAAATGAAGCCTTGTGAGTTTTGCCTCTATGCACACCTCACACTTATGTTGAGGGTTTACGTCGATAGACGGCAATAACTCCAACTTAACCAACCTTTGGATGGACTTGTAGTTAACATGTCCCAATCTATGATGCCATAAATTAGATAACTCAAGCAAGTAAGAAGAAGCTTCAATATTATTGCTTGCACGTATTACAAACATGGCGTTAACTTTGAAGAGGCCTTCACAGACGGAGCCTCTCCCCACAAAAGTGTCATTTCTAGTGATTACAAATCTATTGGACTCAAATACTAGCCTAAAATCAGCATTAACCAATAAAGGACTTGAAATTAAATTCCTCCGAATCTCAGGGACATGCATCACCTCCTTCAGAGTGAGCTCAATTCCAGAAGTCATCTTCAGAACCACCTTTCCTACCTCCAGTGCGTCAGAGGAAACGTTGTTACCCATGAACCGTTTTTTGTCGGTGACTGGTGTATATGTGGAGAAGGCATCTCTATTGGAACAGATGTGTCTGGTAGCACCCGTGTCCATCCACCATTGCATGGGATTCTCAACAAGGTTTGCTTCAAGCACCACCGCCGAGAACTCCTCAATCATGTCATCAAAAAACATGTCTTTGACGACGTTAGCCTGTGTCTTGCCTTTGGCCTTGGACTTCTCTTGTTGCTCAGTCTTGAGCTTGCGGCAATCCTTGATCATGTGACCAGGTTTCCCACAGTGGTGACAGTTTCCTTTCAACTTATCTGTCGCTTGGGTCTTGCCGTCTTTCTGGAACTTGCGCTTCTTGCTTGGGTTCCCTTTGGCCTCAGTAATAATTGCATTTGCCTCAGCGGGTTGTTTTCCCCTAGGCAAGGCCTTCTTATTATCTTCCTAAATCTGGAATTTGATAATAAGTTCTTCAAAGGTCATCTCCTTTGTCTTGAGTTTTAAGTAACTCATAAACTCATTCCACAGGGGAGGTAACTTTTCAATCAGTGATGCAACCAAAAACTGCTCATTTGATTTCATACCTTCCAAATCCAGGTGATGTAGAATCATTTGGAATTCCTGGACTTGGGACATCACAGTTTTGCTATCCACCATTTGAAATTTCAGGAATTTTCCAATGATGAATTTCTTAGTACCAGCATCTTGTGCGTTGTACTTCTTCTGCAGCTTTTCCCATAACTCTTTGGTTATGCCTACGGCGCAATACACCGTGTAGAGTGGGTCTGACAGATAGTTTAAAATATAGTTCTTACACATGAAGTCACTATGACTCCATGCATCAAGAACCATCTTCATGCCATTAATTGCATGGATACCTTGGCCCCCTCTAGCCATTTCATTAGGTTGAGGGTCCACTTCATCTCCAGCTTATGGAGTATCTTCTGTTAGAAAATGAGTCATTCGAATAACAGTCAGATAAAATAACATCTTCTGCTGCCATCTCTTGAAGTTGGAGCCCATGAATTTTTGTGGGCGTTTATGATGGAACCCGGAGGGTGGAGGAACTATAACGTTCCCTTGAGCAGCAGGAAAGGCGTTGGATGAGTCTTGAGTGGTGAAGGCATTAGGTGTGCCTTGAGCAGCAGTGGGGAAGGTAGAGGGGTTGTCTTGAGTAGCAGCAGCAGAATTAGAAGCTAGTTGTTCTCTTCCAGTCATCATTCTAAGCACTTACAACAAATCTTGTCTTAAACTTGTGGGTTACAACAATTGCAGAAAATGAAAAGTAAGTAAATATTACAAATTGCTAGAAAGGATAAACTAAAGATTACAACAAACTAGAATCAAGAACGTTACAAACTCCTTGTGATTTGTTGAGTCGAGTGATGGCATTATGTCTTTAAGACAAGATTGCCCCGTATATATCCTCTTACGTTGTCGGGCAATTGTCTCCCAAGATACAACAACAACTTAACAAATGAGCAAAGGAAACTCAAGTGTTACTCTTAAAGAACTTTGAGTATAGTAAACTTGCTAGAGAGGAAGAAGAAGATTTCAGAAAATTTCTGTGAGTATTTCTGAGTGTTGAACAATTGAGCCAAAAGCCTCAATTTATAGTGTAAGGAGATAACCCCTCAACTAGCCAACTAATGGCCTTCAATAGCCATGTAATGACACTTATTGAGGGGTTACATTCAGCCAAATAATAGCTGAATTCATGTGCCAAATAATGTAGATTCAATGCTCCAAAACCAGCACAAAAGTCATAACTTTCCATCTTCCCATTGCAGTATTCTGCCTCCGAAGCGCCGCGGCTCCAGTGACAGATCACCTAATTAGCACCGCGGCGCTCCGGCACCTCGGCTCCGCGGTGATTTCTGACTCGTTTCATCTTACACTTCTTCCTTCGTTTACCAACGTGGAATACTTGTCATTTGGCCAATAACCGTCCATCATTCTATGTCTCAAACGTATTACATATGTACCAATATCTCTTTCACTAATGAAATTTACAATACTTGGCATTACGTGTGGAAACGACGTTTCCGACGTAGGAGGCCCCAATTGTTCGAGTCATAAATAATGGGATAAACTTAATTCTACATTAGTAAATTTCCAACATGTATTTTGTCTATAGGAAAAGTGTGGTCATAATTCTGGACAAAAAAATACTCGTAAGCCTAATATGATTTGTTACGAAGACGAGGAAGAAGGTGAAGTTGAGAATGAAATGATTGTTTTCATCAGGTTCAAGCTTAGCCTCATATAGAAGTGAGGTCATAGTTGCTTATGGGTGAGGTTAATCCTTTTATGAGATCACTTACCCCAATGTATAATCTAATTTCTTGGTCAAAATCACCTTAATCTGAGCTCCCATTACTAAAAAATGGTTGAACAAAATAAAAAATCCCGCAACCAACTTTTTATATCTATACAGGTTCTTAAGTGTGGTTACGGTCCAAGCCTCACGATCTCATTCCAGGAGCTTACTTAGATCAATCATGCTCAAGGTTCCATGTCAGGACCTTTTTTAGAAATCGTGGTGACACCTATATTTTTCCCACCGGTGGACGAACCACTCCCAAATAATTAATATAATATAAGAAAAAATGTGGAATTAACAACATACTAAAATAAGATGTCTGATCATAATATAAAATGCGGAAAGATATGTCTGAGAATCATCAGTACAACTCCAATAATCTAGTCAACAATACAAGAGTTGTAAATTGAGTACAAGTCTGAAATAAGGATAACATAAGCTAAATATAGCAACTTTCTGAACATGTCTCTCGGAATTAAAGTAAAAGACAAGGAAAGAGATAGAAGCATCCAAGGCATGATGGAAGGTAGTATCCTCACCCTGAATACTGATAATCAATCGGCTCGAACTCAAACTCGAGGTCTGAAACTAGTAGAAGGAGTTGTATCTGCATCCAAAAGAATGCAACAACTGTAGTATGAGTACACAACGTACTCCCGCAGGCATCATAGGCCGACAATGATGAAAGATATGTAATTAGAGATAAATATCAAGTTGTCACCAAATAATCCTATACTAAGCAGTTCAATATCCCAAATAAGTCACATCGTCCACTAGTAATTCACTGAATCAACAATTCACTTATTCATATAAGGTTTCATAATCATATAAGTTGTCCCACTTTTAGATGAGTTCAATGACATTATCTCAAGTATCAATGATCAATAAACAATCCTTCTTTATCTAAGAATTTATCCAAGTCATCAATAACTAGTCCAACACTTAATTTATAAAAAGATAATCAATGAAGTAATATATATATATATATATATATATATATATATATATATATATATATATATATATAATATGTATGCAATGGATATGTCATGTACCATTTATCTCCATTATACATGCGTTCAAATTCTATGAACTGCACATTCATGGGGGATCAGTAAAGTCCATATACTCCTCCGAAATTTCTTAACGGAGCCCAGCTCTTGGCTGAAATAACTGTTGCAGGCGTGCAACCCTTTCCCCCGCGTATCATCATCATCTCAATGTTGCTAATAATTTCATAAGTGTTATTACCTTCCCGGTCTCTTGGACCCATAATATTTTCATACCACTCTCATATCAATATCATCAGAATCATGAGTGTATGAATGAAAATGACAATACAAGGCAAATAATCAGTTGTAATGAGAAGCAACCAAGTATATAAGAGATGAATATCACATACTTTCAGGAAATCAATAACACGTAATCCAAGTACAATCAGGATATCATATCAAAAGAATGAGTGATGAATAAACACAACAATGGAAAATATGGTGACAAGCCCACATAACGACGACAAGCCCAATCAATAGCATTTGAAATTAGCTTAAGGCTGATTCCACAAATCACCCATCATCACAGTTAAACACTGGTACCCACCCAAAAGTTCATCACAACCGCTTGGGCGAGACCCCCAAACATGCCCAATACCTCTCAATATTTATAACTAATTACGTACTTCTGTAGAAGTCTAATAAGAATAAAATGTAGCCTACCTCAAGATCGAGAAGACGCAACGAATAATCAACCCTCAGCGATAGCTTTGCCCTTCCGAAGCACTTCATAATAGTCATAGTCTAACACGCATAGATTATACGTTAATATTAAGATATTACACAATACAAGGACTTAGTCCTTCAAACATAACCAAGACCTCCAAAACTAACCTCGGGCCCATGGTGTCAAAATCCAAACTTTACTACTCAATTAGGATAAACACATACTAGGTATTCATATCATTAAGTTAATTAAAAACCTAAGCTCGATTGAACATTCAATTGCATGATTAAAGAAAAGCCCAATTTACAAACCCTATAATTTCCCCTAAATTGAAACGGGGTTCGATATTCAAATTAAACACTACAACATGATCATCTAACATAATTCAATACTTACTTACAATATCAAGGTAAACAAATCATAATACACCCTAAAATTCAAGGTTCATCCTCTCTTATTCTAAACATGGAAACTAGATCTCATTTTCCCCAATTTATAATCGATACCAAGATTAGAGACCTTAAAATATGAACTAAAATCACAAAAGGTGAAGGATTTGACCTCTAATAAAGAACTTAGCCTCAATCTTTAAGAATTATCCCTTTAGGCAGCTCTAGAATCAAGAATGAGATGTTTTGGGCATTTAAGAGAGTGCATGATGCGGAATCGACTCCACAGGCGCGGTCTCGCTTCAGTGGAAAAGAAGCTCGTCTCAGCGCAGAAGCAGAACAATATCTGCAGAGGCGTCTTCGCCTCTGAGAAGAAATATCCGCAGGGCAGAAACTCAATAATTTCTCAGAACCCGTGTCTGCGAGCCAACCTCCGCAGAAGCGGACACGCATAAGCTGAAAACTAACAATTGGTGTGAACACCAGACACCAGTAGCTATGAAATCCTTCAAAACTCCCACCAAATACCCAAAACACTCACGAGATCCCGGACACAAACCAGACATGCTCCCCCAAGGTAAAAGATGCTATGAACTCACTCGCATCCTCGGATTTCTCATATAACCTAGATAAGACATATTTTTCTAATGAATGGCCCAAAACACCCAAATATTATAATTTCACAAATAAGGCCACAAAGTACATCTGATTGCCTCAGGAAGCAAACCAATAATTCAACTAAGTCATAAATGATCCTCCGGAACTACTAAAAGCAACAGAACCCGGAAATGAACCCATATACTCAAAAGTCAATTGTAGGTCAAACTAATCAACTCTAAGATTCTAAATTTATGTTTTTCTTCCGAAACTCACGTAATGAACCCCGGGATCCATGCATCATCCCCACACATCACAAATCTCACATGAAGTCTACGAAAAGAGTGAAATAGCATATAAGGGTCTTTGGCCTAAAACGATCGGATGGGTCGTTACATTCCATGATCGCGATGATCAACCAGATGGACTAGCTCCATGATCACGCAAGCTTGGCGTGATATCGCTTTATCTTATTTCCCCTTTACGACGATAGTGTCCCTCTTATAAGGTAACGTGGTTAGCAGAAAAATTTGCTACTTAAAATTTCAATGATGCCAAAACACCCTCGATTTGCTTGGGTCTGAAAACAAAATACCAACAAGTCTCAAAGTATTACATGAATCTACAGAAAGTCTCATAATAAGAAATGGGGCACAAAAATTCCAAACAATGGGTTAGATTGTTACAATTAATCATGGTCACGTTCGGAAACCATTTCTATAGTTGGTTTATTACCTTTAGGTCTCCTTTTTCCACTTCTTTCTCCAAAATGCCATGGTTGAAGCTTGCCCACGGTAACGGTATCAAAATTTCGACCTAATCGTGGTCATGGTTATCATGTGCCCCTGAACTCTATTTGCTTTCCTTAATAGAATCCATCACGCTTCAACCGCTCCAGCAGTTGAAGCTACGGTCCCTTCAGCTTTGAACTTATCAAAATTTCATAATTAAGTTTTTCCCTTGTCACCGAGCTCGTGCACTTCCAACTTGTAATCTAGTTTAGAGTTGGTAACCCTTTAATGATCCTTAAGGACATTGATTTTTTTCCAGGGCACTATAATTACACCTCTTACTTTATCTGTAGAATTGTATTAATATCTCTTGGGGAGTATTTCTCATTAATACAAATATATATAGTGTACAATCTGGAATTCTAATACAACAAGGATCATATATCTACCATAATTATACATCACTAAATATTACATAATATATGAAGTATAATCTAGTAGTGGTACACGTTAATACACCCCCTCAGTCAGAGCGGGAGGAGGCCGGACGCTGAGACTGGATCTGAAGTCTAGAAATAGCTGTCTAGGAAGACCTTTCGTGAAGATATTCGCGTACCTATATGACAAAGGCACATGCAATACCTTAACATGACCGAGAGAAACCTTCTCATGAACGAAGTGTATATCCATCTCAATATGATTAGTTTGTTGATACTGAACCGGATTATGAGATAAATATATGGAGAATATGTTAGCACAGTAAACCAGAGACGCCTTACTCAAGGGACACTGAAGCTCCAAAAGAAGATTTCAGAGCCAGCAGATCTCATCAACAACATTTGCAACTCCTCTATACTCTACTTCTGCACTCGAATGGGATATTGTGGCTTGCCTTTTGGCAGACCAAGAAATGAGATTATCCCCTAAGAACACACAGTAACCGGAGGTGGAGCATCACGTGTCCGGACAGCCTGCCCAATTAACATCTGTATATGATAACAATCTAGTAATTGTTGAGGAGTATAGATGTAATCCATAATTAAGTATGCCATTAATGTATCGAATGATACGTTTAAGAGCAGTAAAATGAGGTTCCCTGGAGGCATGCATAAATAAGCATACATTCTGAACAACATAAGCAATGTCAGGCTTGCTGAAAGTAAGATACTAAAGTGCACCTGTAAGGCTTCTGTACAAAGTGGGATCAGACATTGGTTCACCATCAACATCACTAAGCTTAGATTTAGAGTCAACCGGAGTGGACGTGATCTTGCACTTCTCCATTTTAGCCTTGTACACTATCTCTTCTGCATACTTGTGCTGACACAAAAACATAGTATGGGCAGAACGAGTCACTTATATCCCTAAAAATAGCTCAACTTCCCCAAATCAGTCATAGCAAATTTGGTTTTGAGCAGTGTAATAATCTCATTTTTAATACATCAGACGAGGCAGTAAGAACGATATCATCCACATACAACAACAAATAGGCAATGTTACTAGCTCTATGGAAAATAAACAGAGAATTATCACACTTGTTTCATGAAACCCAATCCACATAATATACTGTGCAAAGTGATCATACCACGCTCTAGGGGCCTATTTCAAACCATAAAGTGACTTATAGAGATGGCATACATATTGAGGGGTTGTTGGATGGACATAAGCAGGCAGTTGGTGCATGTAAACAATTTTTTTTAAATCCCCATGTAGAAATATTTTTTTTACATCAAGTTGATGAATCGGCCAATGCTTACCCATATCAATGCTCAGGATTGTAGGAATGGTAGCCGGTTTAACAACCGGACTGAATGTCTCACCACAATTAATGCCCTCATGTTGATTAGTACCATTACCCATAAGCCTGGCCTTATATCTCTCTAAGTCACCACTGTCTCTGTACTTGTGATGAAAAAGCCACATGTATCGGATCACATTCACGCCCACCGGTCGGGGAACTAAATCCCAAGTATGTTATTTCGTTACGGCATTAAACTCCTCACATATGGCCGCATTCCAATTGAGGTCTAGTTTGGCTAATTTTGGGCTTTTGGGAATTGTTGATATGGTTTGTGTAGACAGGTTAAATTGGACTTTGGGTTTGAAAATCCCGTGTTGAGCACGGGTTTCCATATGGTGCGAGGGTGCTGGCTAGGTATGGTTGTTGTGTTTTGGGTCGGGTTCACTATTTCGGTTCGGAATTGGGTTGGGTTCACTGTTTGGGTTCAGAATGGGGTGTTGGGGTAGGGTGTCGAACTGGTGACTGGATACAGTGGTGGGTGTGTTTGTTGTTGGCGATCTGGGTGGGTCGAGGTCAGGAATAGTGGCTGGGTTGTGTGGTGCCGTCGATCTTGGTAGATCGAGACTGGCTGAGTTCGACGATGTGGGGTATGGTGTCGGTGGTGGGAAGGGAACGATGTTTTGGTTTAGTAGGGCAGATCTGGTTAGACGAGATGGGTTACCGGTTTAGGGAGACCGATTGTCGGCGGTAGCGGTGGCAATCGGCGGTGACCAAGAGTGACCTGCAGTGTTGGTGGCTGCCGGAATCTTGGAGGCAGCGGTGGGAAGGGATGACGCTGGTAGTGGCAGACTCGACGGTACAGTAATCGAAGGACTGATCAAGTGGCGGACGATGGGGGAGGGTTCGAACTCCTCGAGGAACGTATAATCGGTAGTCCATAATTTTTTGAGATTAGTAAATCGGAATATTGCCTCGTTAAACGTGACATGGCGGGACATGATGATCTTACGGGAAGATAAATCATAACACAAATACCTCATATGATTGGGTGGGAACTCTAAGAAGACACACGGGGTGGTACGAGGTGCTAATTTATGAGGAGCAGTGGAGGAAAGATTTGGGTAGCACAGACAACCGAAAATTCTAAGGTGATCATAGGAATGAGTCCGACGGTAGAGAATTTCGGTGGGGGTTTTGTTGTGAAGAGTACTGGTAGGTAAAATATTAAGGATGTATTCTACTATTTTGACTGCATAGACCCAAAATGACGGGGGAAGAGACATGGAAAAGAATGGTACGAACCATATTGTTGATAGTATGGATGATTCGTTCGGCTTTTCCGTTTTTAGGTGAGGTGTGGGGACAGGATATCATGCCATTATTGGTGCAAAAATTATGAAATGCGGAATATAAGAGAATAACAAGATATTAAAATAAAATAATAAAAAATATATAAGAGAACTAAAATACTAAATAAAAGTAATAGATGGAATAAATGTACCAAATTATCGGAGTAAAATCAAGAAAATTGTAAATATAATTGATGAATTGAAGTCTAGAAAGTTGAAACTTGCTTTTGCTACTTGTCAAATTCATACGAGTAATTAAAATAGATTTATCATAGAAATTTAATAGAGAAAGAGAAAAGGTAAACTGAGATTGCATAGAAGATTTGTGGAAGATTAATAATGGTTTGGAGTCTTTATAGATGAACTTACGCTATAGGTGTAATTTTATAAATTAAACTTGGGGGTTAAAAACAAAGGGGAAAGGACATTAGTAGTCATGTGGTGAAAATATTAACAATCTGATCGCCATATAAAATCAAAATATATATTGTATACTATATCTACATTTATTAAATACTTTATATATATACTTTCTATACAATATACATACACACACATTATATACATTTCATGTATCACAAATGGATAACCAACATATACTTAGTATATAATGTATACACACTAATTGCATACATAAGATACATTTATTATATACATACTATACATATGTTTTGAGGATATTTGTTGAAAGTAACGATCAAAAATCTCCATCTTAGCGAGGACTTACAAAAGGGTTTTGAAATTAGTTGATGAGTCAATTTTTCCGAAAATCAAATCCCTCAAAATGGTTGATAAGGGATCTATACTTGGTTTGCTATTATGTGGTGGATAAAGAAGAATGAGTTTTGGCTTTAATAGTGTTTCAAGGTGGTGGAATGGATGAGAGTGATGTCACTGGTGGTTGACGACGGTTTCAAGTGGTGAGACGGACGATGAGTGGCTGTGATAAATATGCCACCAGTGCGGGCTTTGTCTTTGTGTTTTGCTGCTGTGAAAATTACCATGCTCATTACTACGGCGGATGGTTAGCTTTGGGGTGGCAACCAGAGAGAAAAGAGAGATTAAAATGGAGATAGGGATGGCGGCTAGTGGCTTGTTGCCACCGGCATGGGCGAAGGAGGCATATGAGAGATGAGAGAGTCGGCTCCCAGAACAGAGAGGAGAAAGTCAGATGAAAATTTAAGATTTGACTATAACTTATCTTTATTTTAAGCCTAAAATGTATTTTGAATTACGTAGTTCAAAGTTAGGTCATTTAAATTGCTGGCAACTGCACCATGTCCTTTCCCAAAAATAAAAGTTAAAGAGTGTTAGAGGATGTTTTAGGTGTTTGGGTTTATATTCGTTGGGCAACAACCCAAGTGCAAAAATGATTGCTGGTTAAATTTATAAATGGTTAGATTTTTAAATTATTTTCCAGTTATTGGGGCTAGTCCGGATTGGTGCATCGGTGGGCGAGATTCTAATTGACTTAATTACGATGTATGTTAACTAGGTTAACAATGCTATTAAAATTAATTCACCTTTATAAATCTTACAAAAATTTACACACTCCCTCCTCCTCCTCCTCTCTCTCCTCCGCCTCCTGCCGCTACTCCCCTCTCGCTCTCTTTCGTCTCTCGTTGCTATCGAAATCCTAGATCTAGTTCGTCAAAAATATCTTTGATTCAGAGGAGCTCTGCCTCCTGTTGCTACTCGCTCTCTATCTCTCTCTGCCACCTCCTCTCTTTCGCTCTTCTCTCCTCTGCCTCCAGCTGTTGACTCAGATTCTGATTTACTGTAATTGGGTTGGTTGAGTGTTGTGTGCTTGAAGAGTGTATAGTATAATATTGTATAATAGTGCAAATGGATATATACACACCTCTTATACAGTATTATACATTTTTATACACCTATATACATAATGTATCTGTCTTGTATAAATGTGCAATTCTTATTCAAAATCAGTCCAGATTTATGTTTATACCCACTTATACAATATTATATAATAGTTTATAAATGTGTATAAATATATGTAAGTGCGTATTTTTGTGTATACAACAACAACAACAACATACCCAGTGAAATCCCACAACGTGGAGTCTGAAGAGGGTAGAGTGTACGCAAACCTTGTTGGAAATTTGCCTTTGGTTGGGAGGTGCGTCCACCCATATTTAATGACATAAACACTAGGATTCCGTATGTTGGAGGCTTTGTCTCTTCACACGTGCATAATCTACTAAGTGAGTAGATGACCGTAGGGCCAAGAATTGTCAATTTTCATTGAGAAATGAAAGAGATATTGGTCCACGAAGTAAGGTGCTTGAGGCATGGAAATATGGTGTGGGACAAATCAACCACATCGGTGGGAAAAGGAAGAATTGTTCTCTTTATAAGTCTCAAAATTGGCTAAGGATTTGAGACCCCAAGGGGTAACCCATGTGTTTGAAGCAGGGAGGACCTAGATGTGTTTGGGTTCAAGGCTAAGCCCGCGCGCGCGCCGCCGCCGCCCGCCCCTCCGGTCTGGGCTCGGGTCACGGGCCTTGGGCCTTCGGGCTTGGGCTTCTTCTGATATTATCTCTTTGGACCCCAAATTTCTTAATATTTACAGTTTGGTCCTTGGAGTTTCTGGAAAGCTGAAATTGGGAACGACGGAAGACAGAAAGTTTATGTCTGCCGTTGGAGTTGATTTTTGGAGCGTTAAAACTCCATTAATCTGCACCTTAAACCTCCCTAACAGCTCATTTATGTTGCACATTAAATCAGCCATTACTTGGCAGTTGAGTCCCTCCCCTTGTGCTATATATTGGAGCCTTTTGGCTCAATTGCAGAGACTACTACAATATAATACATAGAGACAAACAGAAGAGAGCACAACACAATATTCTGTCCAAAACGTGACCAAAAACAGAAAACTCTTCCTTCCTTTTCAATTCTTCAGCAAGTCGTTTCGTGTTTGTTTTCTTCGTCAGAATCAACTTATTTGCTTTGTAGTGTTGATTAGTTGTTGTTTTATCTTGGTAGACTATTGTCCGTTAAAGTAAAAGCATATATACGGGGCAATCTTGTCTTAAAGACAGAGAGTCATCTCTCGACTCAGCCACAGTTGTAACAATCCAGATTTAGTGTTTCTTGATTTCAGGTTATCAAGATTCAAGACTCAACAAGCTTGCGGCAATTCTGAATTGCCTATTTGTTTATCCTTTCGAACACTTGTAATATTTATTTACTTTCCGTATTGCTTTACGTATCCAAAAGACCTTACCTCTACATTGGTAGGTAGAGCGGCTGTTTCCGAGAGACCCTCGGCATTTTCGTGTATAATATTATATAATTTTTTGTGTATATACCTACACATTATATACTTTTATACATCTATATACATAATGTACTTGTCTTTTGTATATAAGTGTATAACGTTGTATATAAATGTTTTGGCTATATTTTTGCAATATAAGTTTTGAGCTATACTTTTGTGGTGTAAATCAAGGAAGAGTACTTTTATGAAATTTCCCGTTCTGATTTTATATATACTCCATTTAGACAGTATAATATTCCAGTGAATTGAATCTCCTTTAGTTAAACGTGGCCCCGCTACTGCTTAAAAGATGGATTGATGTCATAAGCCTACTAATTATCCTTCATTTTCGCGTTGCATTTCAGTCAATGGGTTAAAGGGAGATATGTATCACGCTATTTGCAAGGCCAACTTTGATCCACTTCTCTAGATATAATACAAGATGCATATTTCAATGACAAGATTCTGAAAACCCTCTCTAATTCTTGCATTATATAACTTTTGTAAAGAGGTTCCTAATTCAGTATACCCTGAGATCATTTGTATCGTTAACAAGAGTACTAATTCCATCTTGATCAGCTAATTTTATTTTAATATACATCCATCGACCATCGTTATTTGAAAAATACCATGTCAACATTATTCATACACGATGCATTTAAGGTGAATCGCAATTCTCACTAGAAATGTCAAATAGGCAGGTTGGGCTGACTTTGGGAGCTTAAAATGGGCTGAGTTAATAATCCGTGCAAAAGTTAATTGGGCTGAAATATATTGCGCTAAAATGGGCTAAAATGCGTGTTGTAACCCAACCCGTTCGAATCATACTAAGTTTTAATTACTTTATTTCAACTTCTATAATATTTTAGTACTTTATAAATTATTTTTTATTATTTTTATATATAACATATCAAATAAAAAAATATTCTTAAAAGAATATTTTGACAAGATTTCTCATGAGTCAATTTACGCTACATATTAACCCAATTTTTATGGACTGAAATGGACTGAGTTAATAAATGGACGGGTCAATAACCCGTTCAAACTTGAACCGATTGAACTGATTATATTTTATGGGCTCATTTTGGCACCTCTAATTCATCTTACTGTACCCACACATACCACCTCGCCTATTGAGAAGGCATAAATGTGTTGGTCTAGCTAATGATGTTTTAGACTCACTAAGATTCAATGACAATGAATTATTAAGATTAGAGCATAAATTCGGGTCATTAATGAGAATATAGATTTTAGAGTTTCAATCATCATTAATGTAGTATTTTTTAATTAATTTATAATTTAAAATTCATTTAAAGTATAGCATAGAATTATTAAGGAATTTATTATAAAATATACCTCCATTTGTAAGAAATATTTTTTTAGTTACATGAATTGAATATATGATAAAAAAGTTTAATTCGCTTTAATGCTCAATTCAAAAATAACTTTTTAAGTTCTGGTTGTTATTATCAAATTACTGGTATGGACATATTATTCTTTTAAGATTTTTATTGTGCTCAATTATTTTATTTTCCAGCATTGAAAAATATTTTTCACTTTTTTACTTCATAAATAATATTTATATGTTTTATAGGTTAGTCTAATATAGATAAAAAAGAGAAACAAAATACTATATTATAAAAAAAGTAAAAAACGAAAGAGACAAAGGTTAATAAATTGGAGCATAAAACAGGTATTTATAATGTTTGAGATAAAGGGAGAATGTCGATTGTTAAAAATTAGAGGAGTTTTTTAAAAGCAAAGTTGGAGGAGAGGAACAAATGAGATTATCCTATCGCATATTTATATGATTAGATTAAGAATATATTTTATTACAGCAACAACTTTTGCTATGAAATAGATAACAACTTTTGATATGTAATAGGTAAAAATAATATATGTAAATCTGCTTTAGTTTTGAGTACATAGGACAAAGGTCTATCCTATGATCCCAATTGCTTTATTTCAATATTCCTATATATTTGGCTCCAAAATTAAATATAAATGGTCTCGATCATATGTATAACCATTACTTATAGATGTTGCTTATGCTTAACTTTTGAGGGTCAAATTAAATCTCATTTTGCTCTTGTTAGCTGTTACTCATCATAGTTTAACATCTATAAGCAAGATCTTATCCTAATATATGTGATGTCACCATAATGTACTAAAGTAATTAATTTGGTTATCTAGTGGAGTAATGTAATAATGTATAGTTGTGGACCTTAGGTTTTTATATTTTTCAATTTTTCCATTTAATTGAAAAAGAAATTACCATAGTGAATGACAGGCGAGTTACTCCATACAAAATCTTCATAGTATGATGACACTGTCCAGTCTTTCTATATTCGTTATAAGTAATTAGTAATTAATTCATTAAATTAAAAGTAATTAATAATTAATCCACTCCGACGCGTTACTTTTCTTTTGGGAAAAAGCCACCACCTTCTTATTTAACATTTTGTTTAAAGAGGTTGATGTTAAAAATTTCCCTAACAAACAAACATATGACGCCAAATTAGGTTTATTATAATACCAACCATGTTTGCTTATTTACATAACAAAGGAGATTAAATTCAGTGTTTTAAGACAATGAGGGCCCATGATAGGTAGAATCTCCTAGAAGTCCCATCAAGTAGGAGTATCACTATGTCACACATGGCTTGCCAAGTGTGGTTAATCGGCTGACGTGGTTTGCAGACTATTGCATCAGTCCGGGGTTTACCCTGTGCGCACTCGAGAGAGTAGCGGCTGCGGGTTTCTTCGTCAACAAAAAAAAAAGTAGGAGTATCACTTTACATAATTGAATAAATTAGTGAATAATACTAATCACAAAATAAACCTCCATCGCCAAGATTTGTTTCAGCTCAAATACTCAAACGTTGATAATGAAGTCTTGAAAGTGACATCTTATATAAAATAAACCAATATCTACTACGCAATTAAACTACCAAAATACCATTTAAACCCATGGGTGGACGTTGTTTATATTCAACGGGTTTAATTCAACTCAGTAGTTTTGACACGTGGAATACAATTATATATCTCTTCTATATGAAAATCACTAAAATTTTAAAATATTAAATTTTGAACGCATAATTCAAAAGTAGAATATGTTTAGTGCTAACTGCTAAGAATCTTTTGTTAACTTATCAAATTTGGATCCTAAATTCATCTCTATATAAACTTTTGAATAATTCTAGAGTTTAAACACCGAATGCACAATGTCTTTACATGTCATTTTACTTGTGGAAAATTAAAATAGAAAAGAATAAATAGTAGGTATATGTTGCTGTATCAGTAATATTCCAGAAAGACTCATAGTCAAAATCATTTAACAAATGGGAATGGTATGGGCACCCCCACCCCCCACCACCCCCCCAATTCATTTCACTGCATGTGTCCATTGCATTAAGAACATTTTAAAAGGTGGCACAAAAGTAATTAGTGCCAAAGAAAGGTAATCAGAAAAGTAAAATATTACTCTAGAATATTTAGGGCTACAAAGTTCTTTATTAATCATTCCGTTCCATATTACTTGGTCACTTTCTCTTTTACATGCGCCTTAAGAAATCATAAATAAGAAGAGTATTTTAATTACACTACACTTATCTCTCTCTAATTAATTGGACTCTAATCAATATTGATTACTTTAAAAAATGATTAATGTTAAGGGTAAAGTAGGAAAAAATAATTAATTCTATCTTGTTTTTAGAACGTGGTAAAGTAATTTGAGACAAATATTTTTAGTAATGTGGTCAACTAATATAGGACGGGGGAGTATATTATATCAAATATTAAAAATGATAATGTTGCTAATTTATTATGTGTATTTATTCCAGAGTGTCGGAAAGCGTAAAAGGATTAAGAAAATCCTAAGCTAAATCCATATATTTAACTCCTAAAGAAAGTAATTGGCACTAAACATAAAGCAATTAGTTACTTTATTCAGGTTGTTTACTGAGTTAGTTATAGTAATCATGGTGTTTAGTTAAAGGTGATTACATGGAGAAAGTGGTAAGAATGTTATTACCAAAATTTAGACAAGTTGGTGGAATTTACCTTTAAATTAAATAATGAAAGAAATAGTAGTAGGATGACATAAAGAGTAAGTTTCTAAGTTAGTCCACCAAATATGCTTTTAATCACTTGTGCTCCCTAAGATTCTTCTTTTTGGAAATAACCACAAATGACACAAAGGGAGAAACATTACTTATATACTCCATCCGGTTTAAAAAAAAGTGTTCACTTATCATTTATCACACCCCATAATTAAAATAAAATAACTGTTTTGACTAAACTATTCATAATTAAATACTACTTAGTTAATATAGTTTCTTATAGCCTATTTGACCAAACTAATTTTTCTCCAAAAGTGCTTATTTTTTTCCAAAAAATGTTTGTTTGAAAAAACTGAGGTGTTTAGTCAATCTTTTGGGAGAAAATAAGTGCTTTTGAGGAGTAGCGGAAGCATTTTTTCAGAAGCAAAAAAAAATACTTTTGCGAGAAGCACTTTTTTGAAAAACACTTTTGAAAAAAATACATTTGAAAGCATCTTTTAAACGTTTGGTCAAACACTAATTGCTTCTCAAAAGTGTTTTTCAAATTAATTGGCAAAACACAACTATTTATCACCAAAAGTATTTTTTTAAAAAGCACTTTTCAAAATAAGAAAATTTTAGAAGTTTGGCCAAACACGCTATTAATCATATAAAAACTCACTTATCCAAATAGGGGTGAATTTAAAAGAAAATAATTAATTGTTTCTTGATTATGTAAATGAATACTTATTTTAAAAAGACGAAGTGGATATTTATTTTGAACCAGAGGCAATACATTAATTGAAGAAATCCTAATGAAAGTTACAAGTTCTAGTTTGTTTTAGTTCTCTCATTTTTAATTTCGGGAGTTTTGGGGTGATTTATACGGTTTTCAATATGATGTAAATTTCTAATTTAATGCTATATCTACTTCAAAAATAGAAAAGCTAAAATTAAAAGGTGCACTAACACTAAAATTCCAGGACAAATATAAATTAAGAGGGAAAGATTAAGAGGTGGGGGAGAGAGAGAAGGTGCAAATAATGTAGATGTGCTCTTATTAAAGTTTAAACCACCAGACAACTTTGATGTAATTAGTCCACCGACCCATGCAACATAAATGTCATTAACCAAAAAACTAAATAAATAAGTCAAACATATTTATTTCCAACAATATTTAACTGTTACAACTAGCATGAGAGAAAAAGGTGTAACTTTATGCTGGTTCATCTTAGAAAATGAAAATAGATCATAGAATAACTGTGTTAAGTAATTACGGGCGTTACAAGATATGTTTTTTATCACTCTAAATTTTAAAATTAATTAGTGTTATATAATAATAATAATAATAATAATAATAATAATAATAATAATAATAATAATAAAGAGAAGAAGAGACTGAGAGAATTCTAGAGATTCTTATTCTGAATAATATATTTGATATAATTGGAATAAGGGAGCCTCCTATCTATTGGAGAAGAAAATCTTATTTCACAAGGAAAATGTGCTAACTTTTAGAAAATGAATTCAAGCTACAGATGATATGGATAATAACATAACAACTTTGCAAGTGGTGGTTCCTAAAGTTGAGGTTGACCTGACAGCAGAGCAGATACATGAGTCAAATCAGCAAAGAAGAGAGTGGGAAGAAAAAGATATGGAAAACAATATTGATGAAATGGCAGTGAAAGTAAATTTTTCTCCATGACAACTGGCCAAGGCCAAGCAATCAGAAAAGCAACAAAGAGGAACCAGCAGCACAAGCATACCTCCTTTTGGGAGTTACAACAAGGAGGGATTAGCAACTCATAAAGTTAACTAATGAGACAAAGCTATATTTCGTGAAGGAAGGTATATGGGACCTAACTTAATCCAAAAGTTAGCTTGTAGGGTGAGAATTGTCTAAGTTCATATAAGAAGTTCACGTTTCATATCTGATGTGAGATTCTTAACACTCCCCGCACGCCCAGACCGTGTTAACTGGAGCGTGAATAATATAATCTGGGGGCCCAACATCGGTGAACAAAGAATTGAAATGGGTCTGACTATGATATCATGAATGAATGGATCTTCGACCTAACTCAACTAGAAAAGCTAGCTTGTAGGGTGAGGATTGTTCAAGTCCATATAAGGAATTCATGTTCTCATTCCATATCTGATGTGAGAATCTTAACATTCTGAAATATTAGTTCAATTAATACTCAATTAGATTTTAAAAAATTAATTAATCTAAACAGAAGACATCATTATGCAGTCATAAGGGAGCCTTTTCAGGAGTCAGAAATTTTGGAGTCATACAGAAGAAGATTGGGCCATCAAGATGTAGTAGTATTAGTGAATATTACAATATATTCACCATATAATTTGTAATTAATAGTAGTTATAATTATGGTAAATATAGGATTCTTATTCTAGTAGGATTCAACATTTTAGACACTATATATATTTGTATTAATGAGAAAGACTCCACAAGGGAGATTAATACAATCACACATGGTATCAAGAGACAAACCATAAAAATACCTAAACCCTACTTTTCTTCTTGTCGCCGACCCCTCCCCCAACTCGGCCGACGGCAACCCCAATTTTTCTGTTTTTCTTTGTCCTTTTTTTGTGACTCCCATGTCTACTCCCACCTCTTCTAACGATTCCGCCTACTCCACAATCGTCATAAACAACCCCCTTCCTCCATTTCTTCTTTCCATCCGGTGTTTGTCGTCACGAATATCAAATTTCATTCCCTTAGTTCTTGATCAAGAAGATGGTCAATATTCATCGTGGGTTGAACTCTTTCGTATTCACACATGCGCGTATAACGTGCTTGACCATATCCTCGCCTTATCGACGTTGTAGACACGACGTGGCATCTCTTGACGTTATCGTCAAACAATGGATTTATGGCACCATCTCTAAACACTTGCTTCATACGATTATGAAGACCGGTGTCTCGGCTAGTGAGTTATGGATACGTATGGAGGAGATTTTGCAGGATAAAAAACATACACGTGTTGTGTATTTGGAGGAACAGTTCAACAATACACGTCTCAAGAAATTTTCCAACATGTCCGAGTATTATAAACAATTGAAAATTATTGCAGACCAATTATCCAATGTGGGGACACTAATTTCCGAAACAAAAATGGTCCTACAACTAGTTTCTGGCATACCAAAGGGCGAATACGATACTTTAGCGACTATGATTCAACAAGCCGACCCACTACCGAGCTTCAACAGGGCCCGTTCATAATTACTTTTGGAGGAAACCCGACGTGCCAAGGAGGACGGACATAATCAAAAGGTGCTAGCAGTTGAAACTCCCGCGACAAATCCCACCACCGCCGGACAACCACCAACCGCAGTGCAGTAAAGGCCGCGGGAAAGGGGGTCGGTCTGGCCTAAATTCCACCTAACCGCAACAACATCCCATCAACTTCTCACCTTGAGCCGGCCTAGTGCAGTGGCCCCATCCAGGAGCTTGGGACGATACTGCTTACCCGATCTAGCAAGCTACAACCCAGTTTCCTAGATCCTGGCAGCCCGGAATATTAGGCCAATACCCAGGCCCACGATAGCACCCAGCAACAACCCAACAGGCCCACGTCGCTATGGCCCAACATCAATATCTTTCGGGTCTGGCCCCCACTGATTTGGGCCAGGCCTTCAACTCTTTAAATATGTAGCAGCCCGATGAAAATTGGTACATGGATACGGGAGCCACTTCTCATCTCACCCGATCCTCAGGTAATCTCTCCAATCTGTCTCATTTAAAGTTTCTTCAATTTATTATGGTTGGCAATGGTTATCACATTCCATTTCAGGGTTACGGTACCACCTACCCCCAACCACCTCACCCACCCTTCTTACGGGGACACCCCTTATGAGATGCAATAGTACAGGAGACCTATATCCATTCTCATCCACCTTCGTGCCAGACCCCTCTCACACACCTCTCTCTCTGCTATCTCTCCATTAACTTGGCATAATAGACTTGGACACCCTGGAGCTCCTGTTTTTAATTTTCTTAGAAGTAATAATTTTATTCGATGTCATAATGGAAAACTTTGCCCAACATTGTTTTTCTTGCTTTTTAGGCAAACATGTTAACCTTCCTTTTCAGTCATCTTTAAGTGTTACGTTTTCTCCCTTTAATATTGTTCATACTGATTTATAGAAATCTCTCATTACTAGCTCACTGGGTCATAAATATTATCTAGTCTTATTAGATGATTTCTCTCACTTTATTTCGGTCTACCCACTAAAATTCAAGTCTGAAGTTTTTGTCAAGTTTCTTGAGTTTCGGATTTTTGTCCAAACACAATTTGAAAAAGCCATCAAATATTTCCAATGTGATAATGATCGTGAGTTTAATAATTCCACGTTTCACAAATTTTACAACAATAATGCCATGGTTTTTCGGTTTTCGTGTCCCCACACCTCCCCCCAAAATGGCAAAGCCGAACGAATCATCCGCACTATCAATAATATGGTTAGTACTATCCTTTTTCATGCCTCTCCCCCCTTCATTTTGGGTCTATGCAGTCAAAATGGTAGAATACATCTTTAATATTTTACCTACCAGTACTCTTCATAACAAGACCCCCACCAAAATTCTATACCATCGGATCACCTTCGAATTTTTGGTTGCATGTGCTACCCAAATCTTGCCTCCATTGTCCTCATAAATTAGCACCTTGCACCACTCCATGTGTCTTCGTAGGCTTCCCGTATAATCAAGGGGCTATTTGTGATATGACTTGTCCACTCGTCAAATCCACGTCTCTCATCACGTCACATTTGATGAGACACTCTTCCCTTTTGCAAATATCCAAAAATTCTAAAACACGCATTATACCTTTCTCGACGAGTCCGACACCTACCCCGTCATACTTACCGAACTCCGTCGTGCCACAACCACCGCCCTCACATCTCAGGCACCGCCGAATGCCACTGCCACTATCGGAAATCTGTCGGACCACTCCCCAACTCGACCCATCATCGTCTCTCACACCCGCCGGCAAACCCCCAACCAACAACCTCTATGTCACCGCCTCATGCCGCCATTTCTCCCATCGCCTAAACTAGCCCCGTCACAATACCATCCACAGACCCCGTCATAGTACTATCCCCCAGACCGCCCCACCGCAACCCCGTCACACGCTTCCCAATTAGTCACTGTCACCGGACCCGGAATCGAGTCACCCATACCCACTCGATCTCTACCCCCACCCAATCCGTCTCGGTCACTAGCAACCAACCACCTTATCCCCTACTCCGTTGACCTCTTCCGACAACCACCCACCACAGTCACTGCCTCACCTACTCCAACCCAAACTGCCCCTGCCCCCACGCATCGTATGGAACCCCGTGCTCAACATAAGTTTTTCAAACAAAAAGTCCATTTTAACCTATCCACATAAACCATATCCCCAATTCCCAAAAACCCAAAATTAGCCAAACTTGACCCGAATTAGAATATGGCTATGCGTGAGGAATTTAATGTTTTTACGAAATAACTACTTGGGATTTTGTTCCTAAACTAGATGGGGTGAATGTGATTCGATGCATGTGGCTATTCCATCACAAATTCAAAGACAATGGTGACCTTGAGCGATATAAGGCGAGACTTATGGCTAATGATACTAATCAGCAGAAGGGAATTGATTATGGTAAGACGTTTAGTCTGGTGGTTAAACCGGCTACCATTCGCACGGTTCTAAGCATAACTATGGGTAAGCATTGGCTGATTCATCAGCTAGATGTGAAAAATGTATTCTTACATGAGGACTTGAAAGAAACTATTTACATGCACCAGATGTCAGGCTTTGTCCGTCCAGAGGCCCCTCAGTATGTCTGTCGTCTTCGTAAGTCACTATATGGTTTAAAAACAGGCCCCAGAGCGTGGTATGGACATTTTTCTAATTACATTGTGCAGATTGGGTTTGTATACAACCAGTTTGATCATTCTCTATTTATATTTCATCGTGGTAGAACATTGCATACTTACTATTATATATGGATGATATTGTTCTCACTGCCTCATCTGATGTGTTGAAAAATGAGATCATTGCTATGCTAAAATTCAAATTTGCTATGACTGAATTGGGGAAGTTGAGCTATTTCTTAGGGATATCAGTGGCTAGATCTACATGTATTATGTTCTTGTGTCAGCTTAAGTATGCAGTAGAAATTGTGTATAGGGCTAAAATGGCGAACTGCAAGATCATGCCTACTCTGGTTGACTCAAAATCGAAGCTCAATGCTGTTGACGGTGATCCAGTGTCCGATCCCACTCTTTATAGGAGCCTTGCAGGTGCACTTCAGCATCTTACTTTCACATGGCCTGATATTGCGTATGTTGTTCAGCAGGTGTGTTTGTTTATGCATGCCCCCAGAAAGCCTCATTTTATAGCTCTTAAACGTATCATTCAATACGTTAAGGGCACACTTGATTGTGGATTGCATCTCTACCCCTCTGCACCGACTAGGTTGTTATCATACACGGACGCCGTTTGGGCAGGCTATCCGGAAAGGCGACGTTCCACCTCCGACTACTGTGTGCTCTTATGAGATAATCTCATTTCGTGGTCTGCCAATAGGAAAACCACCCTATCCTGATTAAGTGCAGAAGCAAAGTATAGAGGTGTTGCAAATGTTGTTATTGAGATCTATTGGCTCTGAAATCTTCTTTTGGAGCTTCAATGTCCCTTGCGTAGGGCATCTATGGTATACTGTGATAACATATCCACGATATACTTATCTTAAAACCCGGTTCAACATTAGCGAACCAAGCACATTGTGATGGATATACATTTTGTTCGTGAGAAGGTTGTTATAGGTCATGTTAAGGTGTTGCATGTGCCTTCTTCATATTTGTATGCGTATATTTTCACCAAAGCTCTTCCTAGACTTCAGATACAGTCTCAGCGTCCTGCCTCCTCCCGCTCTGACTGAGGGGCTGTATCAGTGAACATTACAATATATTCACCATATAATTTGTAATTAATAGTAGTGTATAATTATGGTAAATATAAGATCCTTATTATAGTAGGATTCAATACTGTACACACTATATATATTTGTATTAATGTGAAAGACTCTCCAAGGGAGATTAATACAATCACACAAGTAACTAATGCATCTGGGAAGCTTTGTTTTGGATAGATGAAAGGTTGGGACTTGGGAGATGTTTCAGATTCAGATCAACAGATTACTTTAATCCTAGAGCATGTTTCATTTCATTAGAATGTAGTGATAACAACAATATATTAATAATGTAGAGCTGAAGTGAGGATTCATAGAACTATTGGAATCCTTAAATGCAATTGCTGATCAGATGTAACACCCATGGCTAGTTTGAAGGGACTACAACGTAATATTCAGAAGAAAAGTTGGGGGAACTTCTAGTTCTACCAAGTGCAATAACAAATTTTAGGAATTGTATCCAATCATGTGGGCTGACAGATCTTGATTTTACTGGGAGCAAATACACCCGGTGGAATGGGAGAACAGAAGAGATCTGTATTTTTAAAAGACTTATATGATTCTGTGCAATTCAGAGTTTCTCAATCTCATGCCATCAAGTGAGGTGTCACACTTGATTAGGGTGGGTTCAGACGATGCTCCTTTACACCTGGTTTGTAACAGTTTCCAAGAATATGTGACTAAACCTTTCAATTTCCCGAAATCTGGATTAATCATAGCAACTTCATAGAGGTCATTCAGGAAAACTGGGCTGCAGGTTTTTATGGAATTCATGTTTATGTATATTATCATATAATCAAGAGAGTAAAGAAGACATTAGTGAAATGGAGTAGAGCAACATATGGTAATATTTTTTAACAGATCGCTACTTGGAAGATACCATAAAGATCAAGGAATTATAATTTGAAATAAATCCTTCTATGATGAATAGAGCTATTCTGCATAAGGCACGGGCAGAACTCAACATGTACTTACACTTGGAGGAACAATACTGAAAACAGAAGTTAGAAATGAAATGGTTTAAGGATGGTGAAAGAAATACAAAAAAATTTCCACAGAAAAAAACTTTCACTACAGAGGATTCAAAATCAATAGTCCAACTGGATAACATCGAAATATAAAATCTACATTAACCACCGAGCCCGTAGACACACATATTGACTATATAAAAATCTGTCAAAACCGCCTCAAAAGTGTCCCAGATCCACATCGACGGAATCAGAAATTTCTTTCAAATATATTTTATCCTAAGCCTAAGAAAAAGCCTTGATGTTGACATTTAATTTTTTGTTTTCCCCAATTATCCCTTAGGCCTTAATTCCCCAAATTTTCTACTAAACCACATGAAAATGATGCTAAATAGAGGATTAAATATTGGGAAAAGCTAAAATAGAGATTAGGATCTTGCCCCCACGAAGAATCGAAGTCCTAGCATTTGAAATCACTTCCAACCGAGCTCTCAAACCCAAAATATGACCTAAAGAAGTCTAGGATCCTAATGGGAATTTAATAACTGCTACAGTGATTTCAATCATCGTGATCGCGGATAGACTATCTTGATCGGGATGAGTCTTCGGCAACCCGGCCCAAGTTGACTCTACGGGATCACGAGGTACTTCACGCTACCGCGAAGACCCGCGACTAGCTCAATCCTAACGCTTATCGCATGACCACGAAGCCTACCTACGCAATCGAGATACCATGTCCCGCCTTGGCTACGCGATCTCTACACCCATCTTGCAATCGCGAAGAAGGGTTCCTGACACCAGAAAAATCAACAATCACCCAAATCCAAAATCTTCCGATCCAACGCTCGAAACTCGTTCAGAATCAATCGAACACAAACCAAACATGTAACTTGAGTATAAACGACGCTACGAACTTGGTCACACACTCAAAATACCGATCCGACACTATGTAAGAACATTTTCCATAAAAATCATTCTAACTTTCTTAAAAACTAAAATTTAACAACCAAACACCCAAAATCTTCCCAAACACCCGGGATACGTACCAACCACCTAATATGTTATAAATAACGTTCCGGACCTAATGGAACTATCAATGTTCAATTTCAGACACGTTTTTCCAAATGTAAACCCTCAGTCAAACCCCCTCAAAACCACAACTTAAGAAACTTCAAAATTTGGATTTTCTTCTTCGATACAAAGACGAATTTCTCAGTATTCGCACCACCCATATCCTCAAGTCAAATACACCAAAATAAAGCTAAGGTAAGGGTCACTTTGGAAAAAAAAAGTCTAAAAGTATAAAATGATCTAACGAGTCGTTACAAAAATATATTGAGATTAGTTATCATTTCGTAAGAGAAAATAACTCAAGAACTAGTGACAATCAAGTACATTCCAACAAGAGACCAACATGCAAAATTATTGACTAAAGGAACTCTACAAGGTTCAACGTTACTATCTGAGCTCCAAACAAGGAGTTTACAACATCTTCTCACTTCCTAGCAGGAAGGGGTATTGAGAAAAGAAGAGACGAGACCACTTAAGTATAAGGGAAGAAAATTCTTTTTCTATGCTTTCAACTAAACAATATAATTATCTAGATATTCACGAGTCAATTAGTTAGTTAGTTAGAACTAATTAAGATATTTAGTGAACATATATAATCTTGTGTATAGTGTAAACCAGATCAAATCATTGAATACATATTTCATCTTCTCTTCTCATTCATGTTCATTATTCTTCTACGCTCAAATAGGGTACTTAAAAATCTACATTTCATATAATTTCTGGAACTGCGTATAAAGGAGAAATGTAGAAGAAGGAAATACTAATAAAATTGTCTTAATAGATGAAAATATGAAAGCGCGTAATACAGAGCGAATGAAGTGTATCCATACAATCCAAGTTGAGACTAAGTCATGGATCTGCTAGATCTTAATATAATATACGAGACACGGGTCGAAATAAAATATATACATGTCAGACAGGTATATTTCACCCCTCCACATAAAATCTGGCTGTCTCATAGAAAGTGGGTACTTTTTCCACTTTGAAAAAGGCTAAGCACCCTTACAAAGTTTAGATATGTAGCTAAAAATTCAGGATAAGTTGAGGGATATGTAGGTATTAACCATTTTTTCCTTTTGATATAGTAATGACAAGCAGTATAGATTCGTCGTTCTCGTTTAACTAAGAAGATAGGAAGTCAAATCAATGTGTGTCGCCATCAGTAATTTGAAAAAACTATAGACATTTAGTGCATTTACTCATTTTTTTTTCCTGATAGGAGAGTCACTTTCTTATTATCAGCAAAGCCTTTATGCCCTGAACTACACGCTCCTTTGATGTATTATCTTTGATTTAGTCACTAGCTAATTATTTCTTAACATGTACATAAACAGTGTTAAGCACTTGACATGAGAGGGACACCAGCCAATCACACGATTAAAGATGTAAATCAACTTCTTAAGCATGTTAAGACACTATAATGTTATTCAATAATTTCTCTAAATAATACGTGTATAGCGATTTTATCAAATCTATGCTTGCTCAGAAAATTTTAATGCAATTTTGATTTGAACAAAAAACAATTAGTGATATTGCACCATGTATTGGAAAACAGTCATTATTCTCAATGATGTTTTTGGCATATATGTCATTCTATAGATGATTCACTTGATTAACTAAAGATAAGTATTAGTAGAGATAAGTTTAACTTCTATTTATATTAGCTGTTTGACTTAATAGATAATTATAATTATAGACTAATAGATAACCATCTAAATAAATTTCGAAAAATTAGACAAGTTACCTACGCGTTGTAATACATCGATAGTATAAAAATTCTTTACATGCACATTCTTAGTAGATTGCCTATGCAAACATGAAATCATTTAGGGTGATTTCCCACTAATAAAAAAATTATTAACTAACTTTTATGATCCTTTTCATGTGTTGTCATCGTTAGTTTGTGATATACCTTGGAGTCAGGGCCGTCTTTGGGCCCGTACGAGCTGTGCTACCGCACAGGGTCTCCGAAAAATGAAAAATTTTAGGGGCCCCTTTTTTTTATTTTTTATTAAGTAGTATTAACCAGAATTTACTGTAAAGGCTCATAATTCGCAGGTCTTAGCCCAATCAAAGTAAAGTGATTCAATTCCAGTGACGCGCGCATGTGGAGGCCCAAATTCAAATCAAACCTATTATTATGCCTAGAACAGGGCCCCCAAAATGTTTGAAACGGCCTTGTTTGGAGTGGTATAATATTTTAAGCTTTCAATTTTAACCCCTATCGATTCTTGTCTGTGGCTGTATGTAAAGTTGTAGGCAAGATCTAACACAATGAGCCACAACGAAGAAAATTACCCCTTATAGCTTGTGTGTAAAGATAGTAGGTATCAAAACAACATAAATATGTTTCTTAGATTTATATCCCCCACTCAACCTAAATAGTATTAGTATATCTTTAGGGACATAATAAAAATTGCAAAGTAATAAATAAATAAAGTTTTAGAGACGTAAAAATATAAGGTAGCAACTAGCAAAAAAAAGTTAACAAAGCTAAGACTATGTTTAATTGGACAAAAAGGGAACAAGGGAGGTATAAAAGTCCCACATTTAGGATTTTCCTTTTCTGGAATACGAAGAAAATAATTAAAACTTTACTTGCATACCAAGTTATATCATATACGTAATGGTGGTTCATTATTAGATCGTTAGAAGAGATCCTTTCAAAGCAATTTCATGCCAATTTAAGCCACACTCAATATAGAGAGAGAAATTTGGAATAACATCTATAATTAATGGGGAAAAGTAAAAATATGTGTATATTTCACTGTTCATTGAGAGAAAAACTATTTTTTTGTTGACATGTACTGCAGATAATTATGTTAGTGTGCGTGCATATATGTATTACATGGTTTAATTCACATTTACTGAGAAAAGAAAAACAAAAGAAAGGGAAAATGTCTAAAATGCACCCCAACCTCTGTCGGAATTTGCTGTAACACACCTAACCTTTACGGATGTCTTATTACCCCTTGAATATATTTTTAGAATATTTATTTGGCATTTATCTGAAAAAATCGAATCAAAATCTAATGCGACACAAGTCAAGAGAATCAATTACTTTCTCCATGAAAACAATTAAGAGTGTCGGAGAGAATTCTGATTTTTTTATTTTTTCTGAAGAGTTAACTGACCTGAAAATGATCGGACTTCATTATTTTTTGCCCTTTTATTCAGCGCGTGTTCGAATTGTTATCCAGCTCATTTGATAAATGCCAAAAAAATATTTTAAAAATATATTCATGGGGTAACAGGACCCCCATAAAGGTTAGGTGTGTTACCGCGAATCCGAGCAAAGATTGGAGTGTATTTTAAACATTTCGTATTTATGTAGAGAACTCTCTTTCCAATTGCTTAAGTATTTATCATCTAACCACCAAAGGATGTGGTGCAGTGGATGAGACTGCTCCTTCCTTAACCAAAGTTCTCGGGTTCGAGCCCTGGATATAAAAAAATCCTTGGTAGAGAGGTTTTCCCCAAAAATGGATTTTACCCGGTGCAAATCCGGATATAGTCGGGCTTCAATGCGGGTAAGAGAACACCGAGTAAAAAACCAAAAAAAGTATTTATGATCTATATATGTACTCTACAGAAATTTCGTTACAACTTAAATTAATGATCATTTTCTTAATGATCCGATTAATTAGCCGTCGTTGAGACTAATGACAGATAATTAATAAAATAGCCCCTTAATAAAATGATAAAGTTAATCGTACATATTCTTCCTTAAATTTCTTCTCCGAGAATAATCAAATAATACTACATGGTTTCCCATACCTACCATCTTAAATGAATAATGATTTGGATGTCATTATCTCCCGCAATTTTCATTTGCTTTCGCTATATTTATTTATACATACCATTTCTAGAATTCCAATTTCGTAAGTGAGCCACAAGGAAAACAGACGAATAGACCAGCTTTGTTTTTTTTTCCAAACACATTTGAAGGTTCATTGAACTAATATTGTTCGTTTCTTGACTATTTTTTTCTTTGTTGAATTTTCCCATTGGACAATGCCTTACAGATTTTTATTAATAATAGCAGAAAACAATTTTAAAAAACTATAGACATGTCACACCCCAACCTAGGTGAGGCGGACAAGCATGCAGTACCTTACTTAAGCGAGCGACCCATCCCGTAAGACAAATAACTTATTGTATTCAAAACATCTGCAACCAGAAAATCTCAAACATATAGATATAGAACATGGGCCTATGAGGCATGTACAATACTTTACTGACATAACGTTACAGACCACATGTGTACATACGTCTACAAAAGCCTCTAAGAACATCTGACATCCATAACTTGGATGGAACAAGGCCCCGACCTACCCATATAGTATGTACAACTACATCACAAGTATGCCTAGACTCGACTACTCCAGAAAGAAGTGGAGCTCACCAAACCTCTGCTGATCGACTGGAGTGACTACTGAGAAAGCCTGCCAACCTAGGAACTTGAACCTACATCATGACATGAAGTGCCTCGGTAAAAGAGACGTCAGTACGAAACAATGTACCGAGTATGTAAGGCAGATAAACCTAACAACAAGTACTGAAACTCCAAATAAAAATAAGTAACAGGTAACAACAATTGTAGCAGAACTTGTCACTTACCTTTGCATTCTATTGAGATTTCTACTAGCTTTGCAATGTGAGATGTCACAACGGGTTCCAGTTACACCTACAAGTATAACTACTCCTTGTCTCACAAATATGCTCTTCTAGAGAGAAAAAATAGGCCTTAAAAGGCCAACAAATAGGACTTGATAGCCGTCAAATAAGCCTCCATGGATATCAAAAGAACCCAAAGAGCAATCAAATAGGCCCGAAGACCAGCAATAAGCTGCAAGGGCCAGCGACCGTACCTCTCACTCAACTAATTCCGTACTTACAACTAGCTTACAAATGATACAACTAAATGATCTGATTACCTTCGAAGTTCAAGATAAATGTGTATATATACAAATAGGGGTATAGCAATCGCAAATGAGGTTAACTTAGATAATTAAACAAATAGCAAGTACATAAAACCAATTACATTCTGGGATAACACCTAGTATAACATCTCATGAGGACTTATTGGTATGGAGCGGAGTTAATTAAATAAACTAAACGGCCAACTAAGTACGTGGATGGAACTCTTATTATGGCTTACCTCTTACAAACTCTTAGCTCATATCGTAGACTGTCAACTATTACATACAAATATCATATTTAAATATTCGGTCGATCTAGACGACCACACTGTTATCAATCTGTATTCCAAAAAAACCAGTAAATAATAATAACTGAAAATAAACAGAATCAGTGTTGAAAAATAAGAATAATTTTTCAGAATATAATCGAGCCCACTTAGTTCAAAGTGTGTCCTTAAGGAAATTATTTCCCTCATAGTACTCGAGGTTGATGGAATATCCCCTCCCAGGATAGAACGATTATCTTACCAGAATAGTAGTACTCCAAATTCAGGTAGCGGCGAACCACTCAACGGCAGTATATCACACATAATTTATTTGTGCAGAAGAAGAAGAAGTTTTTGTTGTTCAGAAAATTCGTAAGTAAAATTCTGAGGAATCAAATGAATTTATAGCCATGGAAGTACTGTTTCTGAAGGTTTGCAACCCTTCTGAACAACCATTAAAACTAGTGGAAAATTTAAATATGGGAAAGAAACCGGGTCGCGGGTCAGACACGCGGCCAAATCCGAATCCGAAGCCGGAGCTGGAGCCGAGCAGAGCCGAAGCCGAGCCGAGCCGAGCGATGACGACGGCGCGAGGGGAGACCCTCTTCTTAACCCTTTAGCAACAAGAAAGAGTACTTCTACTTATAAGTAGAAGAACTTTTCTTTCCACTACCGATGTGGGACAAATGCTTATTTTATAAAGCAAGAGGAAACTCCCACTTTTCTTTCCACTACCGATGTGTGACAAATGCTTATTTCATAAAGCAAGAGGGAACTCCCTCCATTTTCCATTCAATCTATCATTTAAACCCAACAATCCCCCACATGAATGGGGAATGGCTATAAGATAAAGGAATGCGCAGACAAGTGTGATATACAAGCGAGAATTGACTGCATCTGGATAAGTAGGTTTCCCTTTGAGCTTTCCGTAGTGAACTTATATCGGATATACTCGATCAATCGGTAGATTTGATATCTTTGAACCGTCGAACTTTGTTGTATACCTAGACAACATGAGTCACACAATCAACCCTCAACCGTTTATGGTTCTCACGGTTGTGTTCGTTTCAGCCATGAACACCTCCTGGTTTCATGAGTGCGTAGAGAATGGGCCTTCACTGTCATTCCCCTTTAAAGCGGCTTACACTTAACACTCACATAGGTGATTTCTAAACATGTGGTCCTATAGCCACATTATCTGGTCATACACTGCCAGATTTAGATAATCATTAAAGAACCTTAATACTTTATTAACTCCTTAACAAGCCATAAGGTTTTATCCTTATTTCTGAACATTGTCTTCATCCGAGAATGGGTTGAGTTATTTGACAATGTTGAACCGTCAGTCACAACTTTGTTTGATCTCCTTGAACCTAGCTCTTGGGATCTTCAGTCTGCTAGGTAGAGTTACCGCCATGATGACTTGTCCTCGGCCTTAACCCCATTCCTATTGATGATCTACTAACTCCCTATCTAGCTAAGCCTTTTGTAAGCGGATCCACCACGTTATCTCTTGACTTTACATAGTCAATCTTGATAAAGCCACTAGAGAGGAGTTGTCTAACGGTATTGTGTCTCTGTCGTATGTGACGAGATTTTCTGTTATACATTACGCTCCCTGCCCTATCTATTGCTGATTGACTGTCACAATGTATACATTTAGGAGCCAAAGGTTTGGGCCAGAATGGAATATCTTCTAAGAAATTCCGGAGCCATTCAGCTTCTTCACCGGCCTTGTCTAAAGATATAAATTCAGATTCCATTGTAGAGCGGGCGATGCATGTCTGTTTTGATGATTTCCAAGACATTGCTCATCCACCAACGGTGAAAATATATCCACTCATGGATTTAACTTCAGATGATCCAGTGATCCAGTTTGCATCACTATATCCCTCAATTACTGTAGGATATTTATTATAATGCAAAGCATAGGTTTGGGTGTGTTTTAAATACCCCAAGACTCGTTTCATTGCCATCCAATGAGTTTGATTGGGATTACTCGTGAATCGACTCAGCTTGCTTATAGCACATGCTATATCTGGTCGTGTACAATTCATAATATACATCAAACTTCCCAAAACTCGTGCATAGTCCAATTGTGAGTCACTTTCACCTTCATTCTTTTGAAGTGCAAAAATTACATCAATTGCAGTCCTTACAACATTGAAATTTAAATACTTAAACTTGTCAAGTACTCTTTCAATATAATGAGACTGCGATAATGCTAGACCTTGTGGAGTTTTATGAATTCTGATTCCTAAGATCAAATCAGCAACTCCTAAGTCTTTCATATTAAATTTGCTAGCCAGCATACGCTTCGTAGCATTTACATCGGTAATATCTCTACTCATTATCAATATGTCATCAACATATAAACAAACAATGACTTCATGATTTGGAGTATTTTTAATGTAAACACATTTGTCACACTTATTAATCTTAAATCCATTTGCTAACATTGTTTGATCAAATTTCGCATGCCATTGTTTGGGTGCTTGTTTAAGTCCATAAAGTGACTTAACAAGTTTGTACACTTTCCTTTATTTACCAGGAACCACAAAACCCTCAGGTTGTTCCATGTAAATTTCTTCCTCCAATTCTCCATTTAAGAAAGCTGTCTTGACATCCATTTGATGGATTTCAAGACCATATACGGCCGTCCGTTCCACTAACACCCGAATAGATGTTATTCTTGTTACCGACGAGTATGTTTCAAAGTAATCAAGGCCTTTTTTTTGTCTATAACCTTTGACCACAAGTCTTGCCTTATATTTGTCAATAGTGCCATCAGCTTTCATTTTCCTTTTAAAAATCCATTTTGATCCTAAAGGTTTATTTTCAGGAGGAAGATCAACCAATTCCCATGTATGGTTGTTCAAAATTGATTCAATCTCACTATTGACTGCCTCTTTCTAAAATGCTGAATCAGAAGAAGACATCGCTACTTTAAATGTTTGAGCCTTATTTTCAAGCAAGAATGTCACAAAATCTGGTCCAAATGAAGTAGATGTCCTTTGACGTTTGCTACACCTTGCATCCTCATTACTTGGTGTATTTTCCTTTGGTTCTTCCCGCGGTCGTTTAGATCTTTTACTTGACGACTCACATTCAGTTTTATACGGATAAATGTTTTCAAAGAATTCAGCATTATCTGATTCAATTACTGTATTAACATGAATTTCGGGATTGTCCGATTTGTGAACCAAAACCGACAAACTTTGTTGTTTGTAGCATAGCCAATAAAAATACAATCCGCAATTTTTGGTCCGATTTTTACCCTTTTGGGCAAAGGAACTTGGACCTTTGCTAAACACTCCCACACTTTGAAATATTTCAAGTTGGGTTTTCTTCCTTTCCATAGTTCATATGGAATAGATTGTGTTTTGCTGTGGGGCACCCTGTTGAGTATTCAGTTAGCTGTAAGGATAGCTTTCCCCCACAAGCTTTGCGGTAAACTGGAACTTATTAGTAAGGCATTCATCATTTCTTTTAATGTTCAGTTTTTCCTTTCCGCAATTCCATTTGATTGTGGTGTGTAAGGAGCAGTAGTTTGATGAATAATTCCATATTCTAAACATATCTCTGCAAAAGGAGATTCGTACTCTCCACCCCTATCACTTCTAATCATTTTTATCTTTTTATTCAATTGATTTTCCACTTCGTTCTTGTATTGCTTAAATGCATCAATTGCTTCATCCTTACTATTAAGCAAATACACATAACAATATCGAGTGCAATCGTCAATAAAAATTATAAAATACTTTTTCCCACCGCGAGATGGTATTGACTTCATATCACATATATATATGTGAATTAAGTCTAAAGGATTTGAATTCCTATCAATAGACTTATATGGATGTTTAACAAACTTAGATTCAACACAGATTTTCCATTTAGATTTATTACACTCGAATTTAGGCAATACTTCTAAATTAATCAATTTTCGCAAGGTTTTGTAGTTGACATGTCCTAAACGGACATGCCATAAATCATTTGACTCCAATAAGTAAGACGAAGCTGAATTTTTATTAATACTGTCAACAACCATTACATTGAGTTTGAAAAGGCCCTCGGTGAGGTAGCCCTTTCCTATGAACAAATCATTCTTACTTATTACAATTTTCTCACTAACCAACACACACTTAAACCCATTTTTGACGAGTAGTCCGGCTGAAACTAAAATCTTCCAAATTGTTGGAACGTGCATAACATTGTTGAGAGTCAGGACCTTGCCGGAAGTCATCTTCAGAAGTATCTTCCCATATCCTTCAACCTTGGTTGTTGCAGTATTTCCCATAAACAATACCTCTTCGGGTCCAGCGGGAGCATATGTTGCAAATACTTCTTTTGTAGCGCAAACATGTCGAGTGGCACCAGAATCAAGCCACCACTCATTTGGGTTTCCAACCAAATTGCACTCCGATAGCATTGCACACAGATCATCCATATCATCATTCTTTTCCACCATATTGGCTTGTTCTTTTTCGGGAGACGACAATCTGGGGCTTTGTGGCCAACTTTCCCACAATTAAAGCAGTTGCCCTTGAATTTTTTCTTGTTGGAATCCTTCTCCTTTCCAGAAGGCCTCTTCCTTTTCTTATTCTTTTTCAGAGCAGCATCTTCAACGATGTTTGCCCTTTCAATTGGTGAAGTCTTACGGTACCTTTTCTCAGCGATTTTGTTATCTTCCTCGATCTTGAGACGAATCACAAGATCTTCCAACTTTATTTCCTTTCTTTTGTGCTTAAGATAATTCTTGAAATCTTTCCAGGAGGGCGACAACTTCTCAATCATTGCAGCCACTTGGAACGCTTCATTTACTACCATACCTTCAGTAATAAGGTCATGGAAGATAAGTTGAAGCTATTGAACTTGGGTTCCAATGGTTTTTCCATCGACCATTTTGTAGTCTAGGAATTTGGCAACCACAAACTTCTTCAAGCAAGCATCTTCGGTTTTGTACTTCTTTTCAAGTACACTCCATAGTTCTTTGGAAGTCTCTACTGCACTGTAGACGTTGTACAAGTCATCTTCTAAGGCACTCAAAATGTAGCCTTTGCACAAAAAATCAGCCTGTTTCCAAGCCTCAGTAACCATGAACTGTTGGTTGTCAGGCATGTCGGCGGCAGGCACGGGAGGGTCCTCACTGGTGAACTTTTGCATACCAAGGGTGGTAAGCCAAAAGAACATTCTTTGCAGCCATCCTTTAAAGTTGGCACCGGTGAACTTCGCAGGTTTCTCAACCGGTGGCACATCGGTACGGGTTGTAGGAGTAACCGCTGGTGCAGTATTCACAGAGGTAGTTCCAGTCTCAATTGCCATTATTCGTTTGTCACTGTCAAATCGACAAACTGTTTTAGTTAATAAAACCAGAATAACAATTCAATCATAGACTTAAACGATGAAGATTTTATTTCTTCAAATCGTAGTATAATTATGAAACTTTAGTATTCCAAAGAAGTTTTTATATCTTCGAGTCAGACTACTAATATTCATATGGAGTAGAAAACTACACAAGTTTTAATCTCCAAACCAGAATACAACAATGATGGAGTTTTTATGTTCTTCAAATCGTTGTACAAGTATGAACTTTAATATTCCAACGAAGTTTTTATGTCTTCAAGTCAGAATATGAAATTTCATACGGAGTAGAAAACCACACAGGTTTTAGTCTCCAAAACAGAATACAAATTAATCTAAAAATATAATTTCCTTAAGATTGTTATCAATCTGTATTCCAAAAAACCCAGTAAATAATAATAACTGAAAATAAACAGAATCAGTGTTGAAAAATAAGAATAATTTTTCAGAATATAATCGAGCCCACTTAGTTCAAAGTGTGTCCTTAAGGAAATTATTTCCCTCACAGTACTCGAGGTTGATGGAATATCCCCTCCCAGGATAGAACGATTATCTTGTCAGAATAGTAGTACTCCAAATTCAGGTAGCGGCAAACCACTCAACGGTAGTATATCACACATAATTTATTTGTGCAGAAGAAGAAGAAGTTTTTGTTGTTCAGAAAATTCGTAAGTAAAATTCTGAGGAATCAAATGAATTTATAGCCATGGAAGTACTGTTTCTGAAGGTTTGCAACCCTTCTGAACAACCATTAAAACTGGTGGGAAATTTAAATATGGGAAAGAAACCGGGTCGCGGGGTCGCGGGTCAGACACGCGGATCCGGGTCACTAACGGGTAGGATTGGATAAGTTAATTAATTTAATTAAATAATAATTAAAAATTAAAGAAAATTTGGTCCAAAAATATTATCAATCAATCAGATCATTTGACCGAATCCGAATCCGAAGCCAAAGCCGAAGCCGAATCTGAGCCGAGCCGAGCGACGACGACGGCGCGAGGGGAAACTCTCTTCTTAACCCTTTAGCAACAAGAAGGAGTACTTCCACTTATAAGTAGAAGAACTTTTCTTGACACTACCGATGTGGGACAAATGCTTATTTTATAAAGCAAGAGGGAACTCCCACTTTTCTTTCCACTACCGATGTGGGACAAATGCTTATTTCATAAAGCAAGAGGGAACTCCCTCCATTTCCCATTCATCTATCATTTAAACCCAACACACACAAAATACTAGGCAACCAAATGAAAGATGAAACGCTCAATGTGTCGCGTCATGCAAGAAACTTGTGTCGGGATACAATTGTTGTAGGGAATGGGAAGTAAGTAACTATTACAATAGTAGAAAGGATAAATAAACTATTACAATAAAATTGGAAATCAAAACCTTTAACAAACTGCTTGTGTGATTTGCTGAGTCGAGTGATGACACTTTGTCTTTAAGACAAGATTTCCCCGTATATCTCCTTTTACGGTGTTGAGCAATAGTCTCCCAAGATACAACAAAAAATTTAACAAGTGAGCAAAGGAAACTCAAATGTTACTCTTGAAGAACTTTGAGTATAGTAACTTTACTAGAGAGGAAGAATATGAATTCAGAAAATCTGGAGTATTTTCTAAGTGTTGAGTGTAGTGTTTCAATTGAGCCAAAGGCCTCAATTTATAGTGTAAGTAGAAGACCCCTCAACTAGCCAACTAATGGCCTTCAATAGCCATGTAATTGCACTTGATTGAGGAGTTACATTCAGCCAAATAATGACTGAATTTATGTGCCAAGTAATGGAGAATCAATACTCCAAAACCAGCCCAAAGGTAAGATTTTTCAAACTTTCCGTCGCAGCTTTCTGCCTACTAAGCGCCACGGCGATGTGAATTAGCGCTATGTTAACGCTGTGAATTAGCGCTGCGGCGCCGTAGCTCCAGGAACTGGCCAGCCAATTTGCGCCGCGACTCCGACGGTGTGGCGCCGCGGCCCTTCACGACTCCGCGGTGATTTCCTACTCGTTTCATTTTACACTTTGTACACTTCTTCCTTCATTTACCAACGTGGAATACTTTGTCATTTGGCCAAATAAATGTCCATAATTCTATGTCTCAAACGTATTATATACGTACCAATATCTCTTTCACTATTGAAATTTGCGATACTTGGCACTACGTGTGCACGTGTGTGGAAACGATGTTTCCGACGTGCGGGCCCAATTGTTCGAGTCATAAATTAATGGGATATACTTATTTTCACATTTAGTAAATTTTCAACAACTTGCAAATGACTTACTTTAGATTATGCTTCAACTACACAACTAGAATCTCAAGAGGCAATCGATAGGCTCTCTTACAAGCTGGTTTATTTGCTAGACTTGCGACATACATTCATGGGAAAAGTAAAATGAATACCAATAAACATCAAGTATGACTTATGAGTCACGAAAGTCTCAAATATTATGTTTGAAACAATCTGGAATGGTACAGACAACAAATACCATAATAGAGTACCTATGACTTTCATTATTCTTAGGTTCTCCTGTCAAGACATATCCTAATGAGTCATGCCAAATGAAAGAACATATAGTCATTACATACCTCACAACAATCTGTCCAACAATAACAACATGCTTAACCCGCCGCACCTTAATCTACAACAATAGAAATGATGCAACCATCAAGCTACTAGTGAGATACCTATCGTATTTTGAACAACAAACTTATTCTATAACAAAATGGGTGGAATATCCCTATTTATTTCACATTCCGCCATTCTATAATAGTCACAACAACAATCTCGATGAACCAGCGGCTATACCACAAGTAGTCAGCCAATAATGCTACAACGAGTGACAAGCTCGGCTTATGTCTAATAAAACTATATTTTCAAATCTTTTTCCTTCTTTTTTCCAGGAACATGTTAATAATAAAAACAACAATATACTCAGGTCTATCATTTTTTCAGCCATAAAATGCTGCAAGAACACCTTCCAAACAGTCCAACAATCGACAATAACATAACTACAATTCCTGCCTATTATCTTGTGGGTTTCTAACTGTACAAGCTAGCCACAAATTCTACAAGATCAAATAAATGAAGAAGAACTGTAATCTTACCTTACACCACATAGAACAACCCCTAACTTGAGCTAACTTCAATTGGAGAAAATCTCCAAATCAACGACAACAAAGAGAAACCGAATTCTATTAGCACCACGGGATTCCCGACACTTGATTTACGTTGTTTATCTTAGGGTTTTCTCTTGGGTCATGTATGAACTCTTTAGTGTGCTGGAACATTTTGCTGCTTCTCCAAGATGAATTATTCCTTAAGGTATGTTGTTGGACGTTTTTGAACTTCAACAAACAAGATGAGACTTAGGTATATATTGTTGGACATTTTTACATCTACAAACAAGATGAGACTTAAAGATACATGGTGCTGGATGTTTTTGGGGCTTCAAGAAGAGAAAGCCAATCCAGTTGTTTCCTTGCAAAGTGAAATGTATTGCTGGCCTTATTTGGTCTAGATGAGCTATAGGAAAGACACCTAGCGTTCCACTCTCATTAGTCACCATTTAAATTAATACAAACCTCTCTATGTGGGCTATTTGGGCCAAACTTTAATTTTGGCACACTAGTATTTACAAAATTTAATTATATATATATTGGTATCAGAGCCTTAGGGGTAGAGATATAGATAAATGTTGTTCAGATTTATGAAATTCTTGTCTAGAGGTTTAGGCTCTTTTGAGTTTTCTTTCCTAGGAAGGTCTGGGTAGTAAGTCCTCAAGGAAAATCAGTTAGATCCGTGAATAGCTTGGGATTATAGGAAGAACTTAAGTTTCAAAAATAAGATTTTATAAAAATGGACCCATTTTTCAATAAATCTATTTCTTTTGATTTTGGTTCAACATCTTCCATGAATTCCAAGAAGATAATAAATTCGAAAGAAATCGTTATACAAGATTTGAAAAATCAATAGATAATTGGGAAATACCGAAAGTAAATAGAAATCAAATTTACAAAAAATTCAAATACGAATTTTTCAAAACTGATTTCACTATTAAAATAGAACAAAGAGATATTCAATTAACAAAACCCTATGAAACAATACAATTACTTTCTCAAAATTCCTTGAAAAAACATAGGGAAAGAAATTATAAATATATTCATATTGGCTTTGTCCAAGTAGGGATAAAACCCTTAACTAAGGAAGGATTAAATAGCTCAATTCTTGTAATCTTAAGAGATGCCAGATTCACTAACTTTGAAGATTCGTTATTAAGTTCTGTTGAGTCTTGTCTCTGCACATGACCAATCTCTTTTGATTGTTACCCAAAATTTTTAGTATCCCTTAATGATAAAAATATCCTAAAATCCCTTGTCTTACAAAAAAAATCCACAATTACCAAATGTTTGAAGGTTCAATTCCGGTAGCAATAATCTTTAGAATCCTTTACAAAGCTATGCTTTCTTCTTTTGCCACAAAAGTTAGGTACCATAGTAAAAAAGGTGAAACATTACTGTTACAAACATATCTTTCTAGATCTAACACTGTAATACCAAGACCTATTAGGTCGAAGGATATTACCCTACCAGAAGAATGGATCTTGAAAGGAGTAGTTAAACCTGAACCTGTTGGAACTTCCCAACCAAATACCCATCTTAAAGAAATAACCCAATATCAGGATGGTAGAGTTAGCCTATCATTCCTAAGAAGATCTACGAGTAGTAGATACGATGATACAAGTTCGATAGAAACCATAGATTTAGGAAGAGTCTCACAAATTCCTTCAGTAATAAATACCCCTTATAAAATAAAACCGAGACATTCTACGTCAGATTTACCCAATCTAAAAAAAGTAGACTACACCAATGAAATACCTAGACTCGTATATGAAAATTCCACCGTTAGAGAGAAAATAGATGACCCGGAACCTACTAGTCTGACATTTTCCTCGATAACAGAAAATATAGTAAACGAAATTGGAGTTTTAGAAAAAGAATCCCAAGTAGATAAGAACTTCCTACAAAAAGATTTTTATGAAAAATATAACTTAGAAAAAAGAATTTGGTTCTTTAAAAACTTTTTAAATACTAGAAAACAAATACAGAAAAAATTCTATGAGTTTGTAAATGAAAATAAGATAAAAATTCTATTTTTTAATTGGTTTGAAATATATTCCTCCCAAAATTCCATAGAGTATCCCTTTTCTAAATCGATAAATCCTATTACAACCAGGAATAAAACACCGGAATGAGAAACCCTAGCTGATTCTAGGAAAACCAGTCCAACCACCCTCCTCTACAAGGTATTAAGCTTAACATGCATGGCCGTCTTGTAGACGCAATTCCTTTTAAAAACCTAGAAGAAGATGAAAAAACAAATATAAAATCCATTCTTGCACAAAATAATTTTACAAAAATTAATTTAAATACCATAAGAAAATTATTAGATAGAGTGGAAAAACACATAACAAACCACCCATTTGTCACTATAGATTCCTCAGAAACATCTAAAGAAATGAAATTAAAAAGCCCAATCTTTAAACCCTTTCAGGTGCCCAAAGATAGTGTTAAAAATATCCAACAAAATAAGTCTGAATTTATTCAGGCTATACAAGATCGATTGAGTAGAATTTGGACATCCAATAGTTCTAATACAGAACTCATTGTTCCAGATACCCCACAATCAAGTAATAAAATAACAACTTTAACATATGATTCCGATAACAGTGATACCTTAGAAGAATTCCAAAATAAAGGACCCCTTGTTAATAAAATGGATTGGAAATAACCCATATAACAACAACTACAACTAATTCATCTCCAGACCTAGGAATAGTAAAACCCCTAGCTCAATCCCGATTTAATACCTCTTCCATTTACGATTGGAATATAGATGGAATGAAAGAATACAATGTCCTTAGCTTCCTTCAACAAATGACCACGACTGCAAATGCCTATAAAACACAAAAATGGTGTACAAGATAAGGCCATAGCAGAACTGCTCATCGTAGGATTCTCTGGTCAATTAAAATGATGGTGGGATAATTATCTCACTGATCAACAAAAAGAAGACATCTTAAATTCCATAAAAGCTGATGAAGAAGGAATACCAATCTTAGATGAACAAGGTGAACCCCTACAAGATGCAGTGTCAACTTTAAAACTGACCATCTCATTAAACTTCATAAGAGATTCTTCACATCTAAAAGATAAAAATGCCGAGTTGCTTTCAAATATAAAATGCAAAAAACTAAGTGATTTCCAATGATACAAAAATACATTCTTAACCAGGGTAATGCTTAGAGAAGATTCCAACCAACCATTTTGGAAAGAAAAATTACTAGAAGGATTGCCTACCCTTTTAGGAGAAAATGTTAGGAATAAAATTAAAGAAAATTGTGGAAAACAAATAATACCCTATAATGAGTTTACATACGGATAACTAGTCAGTATAACTCAGCAAGATAGATTAAAAATCTGCCAGGACCTAAAATTACAAAAACACCTAAAATGAGAACTAAAAAGAACTAGGTGTGAACTAGGAACTTTTTGTAAACAATTTGATTCAAATTCCAAAAAGCTCTCTCTAAGCTGTACATGAAACTGTTGTAATACTTATAAACCGCATAAAAAATCAACAAAAGAATATAGCGAAAAGAATTTTAGAACTAGTGAAGAATATTATAAAAATCCTCGTTACAAAAATTTCAGAAATAAAAGAAATCTTAAAAAGTATGAATCTAAATACAAAGATATAACTGTAGGGTTTTGTTGGGTTCAAAACATATAAGTAGGCACAACTAAAGTTTAAAATTTTGTTCTACTTACCCCAACAATTTCTTCTAGTATGGTTATATGACAATCGAAACCTGTAACATAAAACATGAACACTTATAGGTTAATAAATCTGGAGTCTTTACTTAGGGATTATACGCGACTATCCCTTCAACTGCAAGCACTATGCTATGGTGTATTCCTCTGTCAAGAAATCCAGGAAATCTTGCCAGAGGTTTGAGAGAGTTTCGTCCTAGATTCTAAATCTAGAATTAGTATTCTTAGTATGTTAATAACTAGAGATTTGTACTGTACATATAGTGATTTTTAGGTCACAAAACGGATTAGGGTTAGGCTTAAGGCTGACCCAAAACACGAGGTGTAGTGGGCCAGTCCGACTAGGCTCACTGCCGGGTCGGCACCGCAGCGCAGCCTAGCAGGCGTCGCGGCGCCTTACGTAAAATTGTGTTTCCCGTTTTCATTTAATATATATATTCAGCACATTAAATCCAAAATCCAATTTTGATTTAATTAAATAATTTTCATCTAATAGAAATTATCCCATAGTTATTATCAATTTAAATATCTCGATTCCAAATCGAATATTTAATACTTTCTCAATACACCCTTAGATCGAAGAGACAATCGACTCAGCGTGACCCTATAGGCCTTCATATATCGACACTAATCCAATTAAGGTCCATACGGAACTCCTAGACTGCGCCGTACGATGAACTCAATATATGAAGTACGTTTACATGAATCTAACAAACATAACCTTTATGTGAGATGATAAATTCTTTTCATTCGTGACACACCCGATCAAGCTTAGGATTTTCCATGTGTCTATCCAAATGGCTTGATCACTTTATCTCATCTATATTAGTCGACAACTAGATCATATTCTAAATATGTCTCTTGCATTGGCCAATGACTTGGTCGACCTAATATCACTGAGAAGTTGAGTGCACTCTTGAATATCCAATCGAGGAATGAATCCTATTCTTGGCTCAACTACCACCTTAATTTACATCATAATGCACCCAACACAAGTCGTATCTTATCCTATAAGGAGTTTAAGCTTAGGACAGGGTCAAATTACATTACTCTGTAAACAAGGTGCATATTGACCTCAAGTCAAAAGACCTTCATCTCCCACACGCTTATAACACTTTAGACATGTATAACAAATAGTTTATCAGTAGGGTATACCAATACTTTCCAAAAGTATCCATGTGTCCATCACTAGTAACCATTACTAGTAGAAGGTGAGACATACTGCATTCTCCGAGAATGTGACGCAGACCACATGTCGACTTATAACATATCATCGATCCCATTCTCGATGATCATTAGTCGAGGCTATTTTAGAGTTACGCTCTATCATCAATATCTCACTCTATTAATGATAACGTAAGCTCAAGGGATGCACATTAATAAATAATTACAAACAATCAAATAATAATTCAATAATGCAAATACCATAAATATTAATCTTATTAATGATACGAATGTGTTCAAGTTCATTTGTCCCTAATAATGATTGTCTCTAGGACATACATACTTTCAATCTCCCATTTGGCCTAGAGCCAATCTCTGATGTATCTAATACCCATGTTTTCAAAATGACAATTATGCTTAACTAAGTTTAATGGTTTAGTAAACGGGTCAGCTAGATTATCATCTGTGGGAACATAGTCTAATCTTATTTCTTTAGTTTCCACCATCTCCCTGAGTATGTGGTATTTCCTCGGTACATGCTTGTTTCTGTTTGTTGATCTTGGTTACTTAGCTTGTGCAATCGCACCAGTGTTGTCACAATTAATCGTTATTGGACAAGTGACACTTGGAACAACCCCTAGTTCCTTCAGGAACTCAGATATCGTGACAACGTCTTTACCAGCTTCCGATCCAGGAATGTACTCGGCCTCTATTGTCGAATCAGCAGTTGTAGCTTGCTTGGAACTTTTCCAAGTCACTATTCCGCCATTGAAAATGAAGGGATATCCATATTGAGATTTGAAGTCATCAAGATTTGTCTGGAAGTTAGCATCAGTGTACCCAGTACACACTAGCTTCTCTTGTCCACCATAGACTAAGAAATATTCTTTAGTTCGTTTAAGATACTTAAGAATACTCTTGACTGCTTTCCAATGTTTTTCCCCAGGATTCTGCTGGAATTTGCAAGTCATACTAAGTGCATAGGCCACATCTGACCTCGTACAGGTCATGGCATACATGATAGATCCTATAGCTGAAGCATATGAGATTATTTTCATGCGTTCAAGTTTTGCAACAGTAGAAGGACTATCCTTCTTTAATAACTTGATGCCTTGACCCATAGGAAGACTTCATTTCTTAGAGTTTTCCATAGAGAATCGTCTTAGCACTTTGTTTATGTATATGGACTGTGACAACCCCAATAATCTATTAGGTCTATATATATAGATCCTAATTCCAAGAATGTAGCAGGCTTCACCCAAGTCCTTCATCGTGAAGGTGCTGGATAACCATTCCTTGACTGATTGCATGAGAGTCTTATTATCTCCCATTATTAATATGTAATCTACATATATAACAACGAAGACAATATTCTCTTCCTTTTTTTTTTACTATAAATGCAAGGATCTTCTTTGCTTCCAACAAAGTCAAACGATTTGACTGTTTTGTCAAAGCAAATATTCCAACTCCTTGAGGCTTGCTTAAGTCCATAAATGGACTTCTGTAGCTTGCATGCTGCTTTGGGCTTTGTCTAGGATGTAAAACCCTCAGGTTGTATCATACACACCTCCTCAATTAGGTTACCATTGAGGAAAGCAGTTTTAACATCCATTTGCCAAATTTCATAATCATAGTATGCGGCTATTGCAGGCAAAATCCGAATGGACTTAATTTTCGCAACAGGTGAAAAGGTTTCATCATAATCGACCCCAGGACGTTGATTATAACCTTTAGCCACCAATCTTGCCTTATAAGTCTGTACCTTTCCATATGCATTAATTTTCTTCTTAAAACCCATTTGCATTCTCTGGGTCTAACCCCTGTTGGAAAATCAACCAAGTTCCAAACTTGATTGATATACATCGAGTCCATATCAGATTTTATGGCTTTTTGCTATCTCTGCGAATCAATGTCTAACATAGCTTCGATGTAGGTTGTAGGTTCATCGTCATCAGGAATATCTATCTCATTATGTGTTTCAATAAGGAAATTAAGTCTTTCAGGCGGACGATGAGTCCTAGTGGTCCTACGAAGTTGATTATTCTGCGTTTCAGTATTTGTTGCATTCTGATTGTGAGAAGGTCTTTGTGTGTTGGACAATCCATAACCTTAAGAGCTTTTAGGAATGTCATTTTCATGTATTTTCTGAATGAAATGATGTACAACCATTGTATCATCTTCCATTGGTTGTGTATGAGAGCCTTGCATTTCTGCACTATCTCTCACAACACTCCCACTGGCTGACGAGCGTACTCTAAGTACCCAATCTTCACCAAATACTCCCACTGAATCCTTGTCTAGGTCTTTTGACAAGGGTTCAACTTCTGTGTTATCTTGTGGTTCTTGAATTTTCTTCAAGTTCTATATTATTGCAGCTCTGTTCCTTGTAGATTATGTTCTCCATGAAGATAGAAATTGTATCCCTTAGTTTCCTTTGGATACCCCACAAAATAATATTTCTCACTTTTAGATTCCAACTTGTCAGTAAGCATCTTCTTTACATATGCAGGGTACCCCTAGGGTCGCATGTGTTTAAGTGATAGCTTCTTGCCATTCCATATCTCATATGGAGTTTTCTCTACTGACTTTGAAGGAACCCTGTTCAGAATATAAGTTGAGCTTTGCAATGCATAGCCCCAAAGGTATGTTGGTAGAGCTGAGAAACTCATCATGGATCTAACCATGTCTAATAAGGTTCGATTTCTCCTTTCAGCAATACTATTCATCTGTGGCATTCCAGGAGGTGTCCATTGTGATTGGACTCCATGAAGCTTAAGTATTCCAGAAATTCTTTACTTAAGTATTCACCTCCTCAATCTGATCGAAGGTTCTTGATACTTGTTTCAAGTTGCTTCTCTACTTTCGACTTGTACTCCTTGAATTTCTCAAAGGCTTCGGACTTGTGTTTCATAAGATACACATGCCCAAACCTTGTGAAATCATTTGTAAAGGTGATGAAGTAAGGGAAGCCTCATTTATCTTGAGTTGAAAATAGCCCACATACATCGGTATGGACCAACTCAAGTACCTCTTTGGCTCGCACCCCTTTCCTAGAAAGTGGATTGTTCGTCATCTTTCCTCTCAAGCAAGATTCACAGTTACCATAGGACTCCAAGTCAAATGGTTCCAGGTAGTCTAACTTTCTTAATCTTGCTATCCTTGATTCATTTATATGACCAAGTCTACAATGCCATAAGTAGGTGGGGTTTCTTGGATTACTTATCTTAGCTCATTTATTTTGCATATTGAAAATTTCACGACTACAATTTAGAACATACAAACCATCCACAAGCGGAGCATTTCCACAAACAAAGTCATTAAAAGACAGTACATAACTGTTATTGGCAATAAATGAGGAAAACCCCTTAATGTCTAAAATTGGGATAGAAATGATATTCCTCGTTAATGACGGAACAAAATAACAACTATTTAGTTCTATACAAAAGTCTGACGGTAAATCTAGTCTATAAGTTCCCACATGTGCAGCATCCACTCGTGCTCCATTTCCAACGCGTAGGTCTACCTCCCAAGGTCCAACCTTTCTGCTGTCAATCAGACCCTGCACATTATTACAAATGTGTAAGCCACATACGGTATCCAATACCCATCAGTGAGAGTTATTTATAGACATATGTATCTCAATGACAAACATACCTTGTCCAGTAGAGCTAGGAGCACCTAGTGCTTTGCCTCCTCTAGGAGCTTTGCAGTCCTTCTTCCAGTGCCCCTTCTTCTTGCAGTTGAGGCACACATCCTAAGCTACCTTTTCCTTCTTCTGAACACCTCCTCTAGGTTTCATAACTGTAGGTGCAACAACTATCCTACCCTTCTTCTTCTGCATATTCTTACCCTTGGGTTTGAACTTGCTAGAAGAGCCCACCATGAGCACGACTTTACCTTTAGAGGTAGATGATTAAAAGGTCTTCAACATGTTGTGAAGCTCTGGAAGACTTGCCTTGGTCCCATTCATAATGCAGTTCACAATGAAATTCTCAAATGAACCAGGAAGTGAATTCAGGATTAGGTTGACAGAGACATTTATAGGAAGCTTCGTTCCAATCGAAGCCAACTTTTCTATCAACCCAATCATCTTCAGAACATGCGCTGAAACATGACCCCCATCATTCAACTTACACTTGAAAAGGTCCCTCAACAGTTCATACTCCATTGTGTGAGACTATGAGTCATAGAGACTCTTCAAGTGTTCTAGCATTTTATTGGGGCCCATGTTTTCATGTTGCCTCTATTAATCCCCAATCATAGAGGATAACATTACATACTGTGCTGAGGTAGCATCGTCTAGATGTTTCTGATAAGCCACCTTGTCAAACAAGGCATACTCAGCAGAGCTTTCAGCAGGGACTGTGGGGAACACTATGTCTAACACATACTCAATTCTTTCTTGTCTTAACACCAATCGCAGATTTCTTAACCAATCAGGGTAATTTGCTCCTATCAGCTTGTTTGTCTCAACCAATATTTTCAATGATAGATTCGACATTTTGTATAAACTGAAGATATAGATAGACTTGAAATTAAACTCTAATATAATTTATGTTGAACATATTCGTTAACTAATTAGCATGACCTTTAGTTTAATTAGCTTCCACTATTTTAATATACCCTTCGACCCCATGAAAGAATACCGACTCATATCAAATATGGTCATAATGGGCCAAGATCCAAGTTCATGCTATCTCCGCATTTGCTGTGGCTGATAACTTCAATAGAATAACCCGGTAGGTCTCCAAACCAATTACAAACAATTTGTAACTCTTGTTTGACCGAATGTTATCGATCTGCGTCCCTTGGCCTGTTCGACACTGTGGCGCCAAGACAGCCTAGCAAGTCAAACCTGTTATGCGACTGCAATTATGTATCTAAGTGAGTTTTGCCTTATAGAGCAAACACTGTGGTGTAAATACTCATGAAGGTTTATCACCCACTTCTACATTTAACATGCATATATGAAAGAGTCTGAGTCCTCGTAGACTTAGAGCAAATGTTGTGTCATAAATACTCATCTCACCGAAAAGGATTTTGCACTACAATCAATTATAACAGATGACGCGTTCATTTAAAATGAGACTTGTATTAAAATTTTAGAGAATATTTTAATTCAGGGTTTTAACCAAGATCAACTCTAGTATGCTATATCAAATATAACATCTTAATTATCATGCAAAGTCTATTAAGCACTTATTGGGTACCGCCTGCCCAAGCATGATATTAAGTGGTTTAAACACATACTGGGTGCCGCCTACCCAGACAGTTATTTGCGGACGTTATTCTAGTAATTTAAATGACAAATAATTTGACATTTATCACATAAATAGTATACTTATCAAATAATATACTTTTATAATAATAATCATGGGTTAATCATTTGATTTTTTTTGGACCGATGGGGAAACAGTGCTAATCATTAGAGTCACGACGCTAGTGAGGTAGAAACCGAAATTCTGCTTCTGCAATGCATTAGCGCCGCAATGCTGGCAAGGCAGAAACCTTTCGGCTTCTGTAGTTTATTAGGGTCGCGACGCCTACTGCGCAGTAAGTCCAAAATTTTAAAATGAAGCATTAGAGCTGCGGCGCTCCACCATGGAGCCGCGGTGCCGCCTTGACACCTTAGCAAGAGCCGCGACGCCCTACCATAGGGCCGCGGCGCCGACGTCCTAAGAAAACGTTTATGTGTTAATTTTTGTAAAATCGTTCGAGCCCTAAATCCAATTTAGGGATCAAATCACAGATCCTTTATCATCATCCACCATTATCAATAACGCACATATCGACCATCATCCATTCATACCCGTTCTTTCCCGTGCACCGTGCAATGAGCCGGATATCCGCTCTTTTGGCTTAGTTCGAGTTAGAACGGAATGACTTCCTCGAGTTAGCGTAGGAATAATTTAGGGTGACATAAAAAGGTCTACTTTGTTCAGCCAAGATTTGTAGGATTTCAAGAAGCCTTGTTTTAATCCAATTTTATGTTTAACCCATATTATTATGTTATTCAATTTTTATATAACCATTGAACCAGCCTGGGCTCCGATTCCACTGTAGGGTTTTGTTGGGTTAAAAAGATATAAGTAGGCACAACGGAAGTTTAAAATTTTGTTCTACTTACCCCAATAATTTCTTCTGGTATGGTTATATGACAATCGAAATCTGTAATATAAAATATGAACACTTACAGGTTAATAAATCTGGATTCTTTACTTAGGGATTACACGCGATTGTCCCTTCGACTGTAAGCACTATGCTATGGTGTATTCCTCTGTCAAGAAGCCAGGAAAGTTTGGCAGAGGTTTGAGAGAGTTTCGTCCTAGACTCTAAGTCTAGAATTAGTTTATAGAATTGGAATTCTTAGTATGTTAATAACTAGAGATTAGTGCTGTATATATAGTGATTTTTAGGTCACAAAATGTATTAGGGTTAGGCTTAAGCCTGGCCCAAAACCCGAGGTGCAGTGGGCCAGTCCGACTGGGCTCACTGCCGGGTCGGCGCCGCGGCGCCTTACGTAAAATTCGGTTTCCCATTTTCATTTAATATATATATTCAGTACATTATATCCAAAATCCAATTTTGATTTAATTAAATAATTTCCATCTAATAGAAATTATCCCATAGTTATTATCAATTTAAATATTTTGATTCCAAATAAAATATTTAATACTTTCTCAATACACCCTTAGATCAAAGAGACAATCGACATAGTGTGACCCTATAGGCCTTCATATATCGACACTAATCCAATTAAAGTCCATACGGAACTCCTAGACTGCGTCGTATGACGAACTCAATATATGAAGTACGTTTACATGAATCCAGCAAGAATAACTTTTATGTGAGATGATAAATTCCTTTCATTCGTGACACACTCGATCAAGCTTAGGATTTTCCATGTGTCTATCCAAATGGCTTGATCACTTTATCTCATCTATATTAGTCGACAACTAGATCATATTCTAAATATGTCTCTTGTATTGTCCAATGACTTGGTCGACCTAATATCACTGAGAAGTTGAGTGCTCTCTCGAATATCCAATCGAGGAATGAATCATATTATTGGCTCAAATACCGCCTTAATTTACATCATAATGCACCCAACACAAGCCATATCTTATCCTATAAGGAGTTTAAGCTTAGGACAGAGTAAAAGTACATTACTCTGTAAACAAGGTGCGTATTGACCTCAAGTCAAAGGACTTTCAGCTCCCACACGCTGATAACACTTTAGACATGTATAACAAATAGTTTATCATCAGGGTATACCAATACTTTCCAAAAGTATCTATGTGTCCATCACTAGTAACCATGACTAGTAGCAGGTGAGACATACTACATTCTCCAAGAATGTGACACAGACCACATGTCGACTTATAACATATCATCGATATCCCATTCTCGATGATCATTAGTCGAGGCTATTTTAGAGTTACGCTCTATCATCAATATCTCACTCTATTAATGACAACGTAAGATCAAGGGATACACGCTAATGAATAATTACAAACAATCAAATAGTTATTCAATAATGCAAATGCCATAAATATTAATCTTATTAATAATACGAATGTGTTCAAGTACATTTGTCCCTAATAATGATTGTCTCTAGGACATACATACTTTCAATAACATGCTATAAATGTAATAAAAAGGGACATACTTCGAAATACTGTAAAATGAATAAAAAATTATAAGAATTAAAATTAGATGAAGAAATAATGCAAAAAATCTATAATCTTCTAATAGATTCTTCTGATTCAAACACCGAGGTAGAACCTGATAATTTTTCTCTATCTTCAAAAGATAATAAACCCCTTCAAGTAGATGAATTGGTCACAACTAGTTCATCTGAAAATTCTGGTAAAGGAAAACACATATGTGTATTAACTAAAGATCAAGAATTCATGTTAGATATGGTTAAACACATAGATACCCAACACCAAAAAGAATATTTAAATAAACTCCTGAAATCTTTTACGGAAGAGAGAAAAAAGAAATTAAAAATATAATTTTCCCAAATACTTCTAGAAATACTTATGACTTAACAAATATCATAGGAAAAAGTAAAAAGATGAAAGAAAGCAAAGAAATAACAGTCCAAGAACTACAAAAAGAAATAAAACAAGTAAAACTTGAGATAAAAGATTTAAAAGAAAACCAAAAACAAGATTCTAAACTAATAAAAAGGATCATTTCAAAAAATATCCAGAAAAGTTCTGAAATTGAAAATTCTGATTCTAAAAATCCAAAAGAACCGGAAGAAGATTTTGAAAACCAAAATCTAGAAGAAATCCCAGAATAATTCCTTAGTGTCTTGAGACAAATCACGTCATAAAAATACCTAATAAAAATAACTCTTAAATTCTCAGACAATTTTAAAATCAAAACTATTGTTCTTTTTGACACAGAAGCAGATTTAAATTGCATAAAAACAGGAATAATATCATAAAAGTTTCAAGAAAAAACTCATGAAATATTAGCAGCAGCTAATAATACTAAATTAGAAAATTAAATCCCAAACCACCGCGTCAGTTATAAATAAGGGAGTTTCTATAACAACATCATTTGTTTTAGTAAAAGATATACATAATTCCATCATTTTAGGAACCCCCTTTATGAATCTTATCACCACTTACAAGGTAGATAATGATTTCGTATCATTTAAATTCAATAACAAAAAATTAAAATTCCATTCTATAACAAAACAAAAAACAAGAGAACTTAACCTAATAAGGGCATGTTTGATCCATAATGATAACATGAGTATGAGTGCAAAATTAAAAAGAAAATCATATTATCTACAAGAATTAAGAAATGATTTTTCTTTCAAAAAATTAAATCCCCAATTAGAGAAATCGGTTATTAAAAAAGCCTCTGATTTAAAGATTGAGCGCGTCTTGACACAGAAATCAGGGGGGAAAGAATATATAGTCCATTATACTTCTGCCCATTTGATTACTATCCTTTTTATCATTATTTTAAGCATGCAAAAGTTTTTACTAAATCAAAAAATTTGCAAAAACGTTATTCAAAACTCCGCAGAAAAACAAATTTTCTTACAATTATTACTTAATATTTTATACTTTTATATTGATCTTATTAAAGGAGAAATAAATTCCATTCCAAATTTCCTAACCCATGAATTCTTCCAAAACAGAAAATAACTCCCTGATACTGGTCACAAAACAACAATGTCCTATCATTGTTCCAGACCCGAATGCTTAAGATTCAAAGATAAGATATCACAGAAAGACATGCGGGAATCGGGACAGTACTTCAACCATGCAATTGTGGAGCTTTACTCTAGAAAAGAAAGGAAGAAATCCCTCCTACAAATTCATTAGTTGTTGCGCCTCAACAACAAACAAATCCCATTGATTCCAAACAACCCATAAATTCCGTCGCTACCAAAACTCCTTTCGAAAAACCTATGACATGATATGATGCAGTAATGAAAGAAGAAAATGAAAACAAAAATAATGCACAGTATGTGCCCAAAACACCAGAAAATCCCGCACAAAAAATGACTGTTGAAGACATTCTGCAACTCCTTACTAAATCCCCAGAAATACAAAAGGCGTTGATGCAGTTATGAATTCCTAAACAGGAAATCGTCAAAAAATCAGGAGAGATTAAACCCTCTCAAAGTTTTGAAAAACCAGAGAAAGGAGAATCTTCAAAAACCCTTCCTCAAAAACAATTTTTAAATTCCCAACTTGTGGTATCACAAGTTCGGAAAAATTCATTTCTGAATTTTTTTTAAAACCCCTTTTCCAAAATATTATGACTAATCCTTTTTTAGAAATTAAAAATTATTTTGGACAAGACTGGTTTTACAAATCTTGGGATAACTTAAAATCCGTATTTTTAACAGGCTATTCTAGAGATATCAGGATCAACCACAATAAAAAATAAAATTTTCAAAAATAACAAAGATCCTTCATACTGCATTTGCAAAATACTAAAGGTAGTTGCTCCAAGTGATTGTGGAAATGAACTGTCTCAGCTTCTTAACTTTCCTGATAACTATAAATATTTCCCGTTTTTTGAAATATCCTTTAATTATTAGGATTACCAACAATCTTGGTTCAATTTCTTTTTTGTTCAAAATACCAAACAAAGTCATACCTGACTTTTCCATTTTGATACCTCATGTATTCCATCTCAATTACCGACATGATGGAACTCATGGTGGGAATAATTCGGATCCACCTTGGACATATTAAAACCATAAATTATTCAATCTTTTAACCTCTTTAATCCCATTATAAACCTATGGATTAGGGAAAAAGATTCATACCCCTACACCTATTTCACACCAGATTCCATTTGCCGTGGGTATTCGCATGGTTCGTGGACTATCCTGACAATAAAAATCTGACAGTCAGAAGAAGGTTCAAAATTTGATGGTGGGACAGCTATAAAATAACATCAAGTCTGAACCCATCAAAAGTTCAGGAATGGTTAAATACCCAGAAGTCCATTCAGCAACCGGTACCACTACGACAAGTACCACTGCAAACACCGGAACACACTCAATTCGTTACACAAAAATCCCAAATGGCATCAATTCTTGCAACAATCAAAACCCCGAAAGAAATGTAAGCAATAATTCTTAAGTTTGCACCATCTTCATCAAAACAAGTATCTTCATCACATGAAGAAGAAGCAATAATTGATTCGGAAGATGATGCCATGTTTGACAATAGTGGATTCTGAAAAGATTGTCAAATAAGACAAAATACCAGGAAGAATAATCTAGATAAAATTCTGACAAAAGAAAATGCCACAAAAGATACTTTCAAAAAGAAAACAGTGAAAGCAAAAAATTCCAGCAATAATTCAAGAAAATTCCAAACGTGGATGATGTTATGGATGACATAATTCTCCACTCGGATGCTATCATGAATAGTGTAGCTACGTTTGTATTTACTAAAATACCACGTAAGACACCTTTGACTCCTATAAAAGGAGTCCATCTCCCCTCCATTTAGAATAAGCTTTTTCTTTGATAAATTTTCAGATTCTAGAGAGAAGTTTAAGATAGATAAATTCCCCTCATATGAAATTCCTCTCATCCCAAATACCTTATCCAAAATTCCCAAATTCCTTGTAAACTCTCAAGATCTTCTTGAAAATATTCAAGTATAAATTTTTGTAAGTTTTAATATTTTGAATAAATATGATTATGGATGGAGCTACCTCCTAATCTTTTAAATTCATGTTTTTTAATTCTTGCACTATTAAATTCTTGTTTAAATCCTTGGCCGGTTCTACCACCTATTTTATTTAAATTCTTTCAGATACTTTCAATTATGGATTTCTTAAAAGGAACCTTAATTTGTAAGTTAATCTTACTTAATTTATGCATATCTCCATTATCTTTTAATATTTCAATCCCTTATATTTTAATTCTTTCCTTGTCTATTATCCCCTTAGTATCCTCAGGCGTGTTTATATACATATATATATAGATCTCAATTACTAAAATACTACCCACTTTTAACACATACTAGAAATGGTTGTAAACACTTCTAACCTTAAGAATAATCTTGCTCTCTGAGCTTACATCGACTAACTTATGATGCGTCTTGACATACAAAATACATGATATAACATGCAGGTTCGGGTCTACTCACATATGTTTGGAGGTTCAAATATACATTCAAAAGTACAAGGTGTAACAATAAAAATACGAAATGTAACAAGACAAAATAGAGATTTTGCCCTTAGCTGCTAGTAGGGGTGGTCATGGTTTGGTTAAAAACCAATCCAAATCGAAAATCAAATCAAACCGATTAAATAAATTAATGTTTATTTGGGTTTAGTTTTATTTTATATTTTTTAAAATCTATAATATTTGATTTGGTTTTATGAAAATCAAAACGAAGAAAATCGGACCAACCTGATAAATTTTAGACACAATTTCGTTAATTATATATATATATATATATATATATGTATAGTTTAGTTAGTTAGTTATTTAGTTAGCTTGCACTATGACCTAAGCACTCAAAAAACCAGATTCTTTGAGCAACTATGCATGAAGGTATGTTGCGGAAGTAAATCAATTCAAGTATTTTAGCATGGAAACATTCCTTGCTCTAAGGGATGAAAACCCACGAACTACTCTGTAGGAATTTTTCCAAACACTTCACTAAACGAGCTCCGACAAATTTAAATTTTACAACTGCCCTTGTAACACCTAAAGAATGGTTCAAAATAGTCCTACCTCTACTCTCTTAACGCTAAACTATTAGGTTCACTTCAATAACTCTACTCAGTCAAGGAAGCCCTTACAACTCAATAACATCTATTACATAATTATAAGGTAGATAGATGAAACCACAACTACAACCTAACTACTACAGCACAAGAACTGAATGATAAATCTTGATAAGTTCGTAGTCTTCGTTGTTGTGTAGTTGGCTCTCTAAAGACTCAGGTGTTGACTCCGGTCACTATTGATGCCTCTCGTTGGATATTTGTGATTGTGGTTAATCTTCAAAGCTTGTCCGTGCTATTTATATAGAGTAGTTGTCATCTTTTATTATTCGAATCCAACAAAGTATTTATTTTATAAATGTATTCGAAAACCAATCCTTAATTGACTAGGATCTCTTTCTTTCCTTGTATGTGTGTTGGCTTCTTCTTCTCCTACACCAATGCTAATTTCATGTATTGAGTTTATCGTAATATTTTCCTAACTTGAAATCCAGCCTTTCATCGAATAGGAATAAGTCAATAATTTCAATTCTCCTAGTTGGCATGAAATGACTTCTCGACAGTCTCCAGTCTACCTTGATAAGGACAAGTTTTATTGAGCAGTTCCTCTCCTGTTGTGACTTCTTTACTTAATTATTTGGATATTGGTTTGGACTTCTGGTTCTTCATTGCCTTCCTTATATATCCCATTTACTTGGTTTTCCTTTAGTTACATTGTTTGTCAAATCATCAAAATATTATTTTAAGCTCATCAACATTACTAAGTCGGTAATTACTCAACATATACAATATATTAATTTTTATAAATAATTTGAAATACTATGTATACTTTTTCATCAAATTAGTTGGTTGCTTGAGGGAAAGCAAAGTCTATGTGTGGTATTATGATATTTGGGACAAATATCTATATTTTAGTATCATTTTTCCTTAAATTCTTAGTACTTTAGTCGAGGCTTTAAATCTAAATTATTGTATTTGAGCTTATATTGGTGTATTTTGATGACTAGGTAAATGTTGAGAGCATTGAGATATTTCAGAGCATACCAAGTGAATAAATCTAATGTGTCGCACATGAAAACGCAAAAATTGATAAGACAAGTAGCAATTGCGCCACCTGGGATGCTGCAAGGTTGCAACAGAGATAGAAGCAGTTGTTGTAGGATTGGTATCGCATGAGCATGGCAAGAAATCCTTGTCTCTACATTTCCAGTAGCCATGTGTGTCACCTCTTGTGCAGTAAGGGTGGCGCAAGGCAGTAGCAGTTGCTGTAGAGTTGGTGGTGAGTAGATAGTGCAAGAAAACTATGCCTCTAAAGTTTTTTTACACTATTGTGTCATCCCTTGTGCAACAAGGGTAGTAGACGACTGGCAGTTTCCTAGTCAATTTGGGATTTGGTTTTAAATGAGGCATCCCCATATCCTATAAATAGCCTTTCTATGGAAATAAATGATCTTGGACGTATTTTCAAATAGAGCTAGCGCGTGGAGCAGTTCGTTAACAAGTTTAACTCTTTTCTTATTTATTTTATTATTAGTTTTTGTAGATTCGGGAATGTCACGCCCGGAACCATGGCCTAGGCGTAAGACGACATTTGGTGCCTGGTTGCATATGACCGAGCCAACCAAGTGGCTGGCTGGATGAACATGTGGTATAACAAAAAGCAGAATATAAATACACGACATGCTGATCTACAAAAAGAGTCTGCTGAGATATCATAAATGCGAAAATATTGAATAAGCCTGAATATAAAAGAAGTAGCTGACAAGGCTAACACAAAAGCCTGTTAAACAGCTGACTCACTGCAACTATAGTCTATGAAGCCTCTAGAGAGTACTGAAATACTGATTGTTCACCGTTACAAGGCCTCTATATGATAACACCCTGAAAGAACTAGGCTCACCACGTAACTGATACTGGAACCTAGCGTGCTAAGTCATCAACCTGTAAATCATTACCTGAATCGTGAGATGCAAGCCCTGGGCAAAGGGACATTAGTACATTTGAATTGCACTAGTATATGAAACAACTGAAAGAAAGAACTATAAATGCTGAAATTGAAACTGAACTGGTAAATAATAACTAAAGTGAACAAAGAAGTAAAGAATATGAATACTTCTTGTTCTGAAGTACAGAATCACTTGTTTAACTGAAATAATAAACTATGGCCTTAGGCCCAATATATGTGCACAAATTTGTGGCCTCGGGCCCAAGTATACGTATACATAACTGTGGCCTCAAGCCCAAATATATATGTGGCCTCGGGCCCAAAATACATGTGTTCAACATTAAATAATTTACATAAAAGAACTGAGAATCATGCTAAAAGGTACAACACTGACATACTGAGCAATGATTCATTGAGACATGTATTCATGAAACTAATTATGAGGACTGAAGCTTCAACTAGTTTACCAACATGTTGAGTATTCTAGACTGAAACTCATAAGTATCAAACACAAGTCTATATTGATTATGTATTGAGCTCACAATATTCGGAATGAATGTTATGAACGAATTACGAAACTAGAGAATAGAATTTCTCCCACTATTCCAGGAACTAAGCTTAACTATATTTCTAAGGCAATTCGTAACATTGTAAAATAGCGTGGTGTTGGGAGAATCATTAACATTCCCAAACGTAGACAGTGAGCTTCACATACCTTAACTTCCTACTCTTGAGCGTAATACAATGTTCATTGCTTCCTTTCAACTTTAATCTATATCTATATATGTCAATAGAATCAACATTAGTACAAATTCTCATGTTTCGGCCATCTAGGCATTTTATCAAGAACTTTGTGGACATAAAGCTCCACAACCTTCATAAATGGTATTTTCTTTACCCAATTCTCATTCTATTACTTCTAGGTGATTCTACAATCTTATTTAGATGTAATTAACACCATTCTTCACCACCCATAAGATTATAACAATCCTACGTTAATAATCCATAACCCTATCATAGTTCATATGATTCTCTTTATCAAACCCATTAACTTATCTCCCAAGAACTTATAAATTCACAACTACAAAAGATTAGAAGGGAAAAATATTACCTTTTTGATGTTCAATCTCCTTGAGTTCAAATGCTAGGGTTTCCACGTCCAAGGATAACGTCTCTATAAAGGTTCTTTGGATTAGAAGGGTCTAATCATGTTAAAAGGTTATTAGAGACTTGAATTTATGCTAGAATCATTGAATAACTTACCTCGGAGGGTTCTTGAGGCTTGAGACTTCTCTCTAACTTTACGGTGATATTTCATGATTAGGGGTGTTAGAGAAATAAACCTCCAGCCTAAATATAAGTTAAAAATACAAAAATCGGACTTTTGACTAAAAAATTGGCCCATTTGTGATGGACCCGCGATGCAGGGACATCGCGGGACCCCATATAGGTCAAAATTACAAATAAAGTGGTTTCATGTGCTTGACACGCAATGTGGGGCCATCGCACATGCCCCCACACGTGACACGTGTCCATCGTGAGTCATCTGTGTCAACTTCTGCATAGTGTTTTTGTAACGTGTATAACATTTTGTATAGAGTTCCGTTCGGCCTCCACCATATACCGTTGGAAAATTATTTCAATGATATACAATATTAATTCTTTAAGGTTTCTCAAATACCTAACAGATTTTCACAAAATCGGGCTGGAAGGCAGACCTGTCGTAAACTTAGTTGATTCTATCGAATCTTAAGCACCTCACTACTCGTCTTGATTTCAAAACAACTATTTCCACAAAAAACTCATCCTGATAGCACTTCACATGTATAAAATGCCACATTAATACTCATTTAACACATCCACACCTAATCTGTATTTACGGAATATTACATTATCTCCCCTTTGGGATCATTCGCCCTCGAATGATGGTTCTGGTTATAAATGTATGATCCAAGTAAACGTCCAAACATCCGTTCTAGCATACCCGTCCGAAGAGTATTCTTTTACTTTAGTAGATGTTGATTAAGGAAAATGGCTTCATCTGCAAATAATTCTCGATGTGAAAACACAGAGCCAGGGGCTGATCTTTGATAGGCTCTTATTAGTTTAATAGTTTACCCAAGAGTTACTCAATGAATCGGTTAATTGGAATTGTGGGATAGATAGATGTTACAGATGCTGAGGAGTAGTAAGGAATGATAAAGAGTGAAATTCAGTCACCCTTTCCGCTTTCTTTTCTTGAGAAGAATGCTCTGGTCTGGCATAAATAATATTTATCATATAGTAATGTGCATAGCACAAGTGGTCCAGGGTAACATATGAATGTAATACAAATGAAATGCATGATTACTAATAAAACATCCGGAGTGACATAATATCCCTTACACCTTTGGTTAACATTGGGAACATCAACATCTTTTCCCGTGTGCCTTATTAAGGTCTTAGAAACATACTTGGATATTCTTCCAACATAGGAGTCGATGACTTGATCATCCCTAACTACTAAGAGTAGAGTAATTTATGTAGCAACACGATAGTTATGTTTCACACATAGAATATGCCGAAAAGAAGGAAAGAGCCTTGCACACCTTGTTGTCGAAATTATATAAGTTCCACGGGTCCTTGTAAGCTCTATGAATGATTATCTACATCACACAGATGATTTAAATCATAATCGAATCTATATATTAGAAACAGATTCTTTGAGACATTCTAGTGAATACCTTGTACGCGTAGAACCTATATTCCTTCTATATCGAAACCTATGGATGTAGTGAAATACCCAACCCTCTTAATCCTTCTTTTTACTGCTATAATATCCAAAATAGTACAACAATTTCACATGCAATCCCAATATCTTACAATTACGGCAGTCCCGACAACAACCAACCTAAACTTAGCATTTTCGATAATCTTTTTAGAGCTAACGGCAAGAATCATGTTCTATGATTCGTATAAACCAAAGGATAAGAGGAATTACCTAAGTTAGAATCAGCAATGGGAGTCGTCGGTAAAACTTTCACCTAAATCAGTTTTCGACAAACAGAAACGGGACCCCAAACTCGATTCTGGGTCACAACTTGGGTTTCCGAGTTCTTAAACTTGTTCAAGGCTTCAATTCACTACGAATCATGGTCCAGGACACCATGAATTCCCCCTCCCCCCATTTTTTGTCTATGTGAAAGCTTACGGAAATGCCCAAATACGACCGAGAATTTCAGAGAGTTTTATTGATTAAAATGTTACTCCCTCTGACAGAGCTATGACAATTCTTTCTCCCAGAAGAGCTTTCTACAGAAGCTTGAAATGATGGAGGAATTTGTAGAGATGAAGATTGATTAGTAATGGAGAAGGATAAATGTTGGAGACTTGTGGAGCTGCCACCGTACTTTGCTTTTACGGCTTAGTCACTGGTGGCAGTTCATAATATAACACGTAGAGTCCCACTATATAATGACCCAATTATAATTAATTAATTCCACAATTAATTAATTATACACACACTTAAATTCTGATCCTGATTCACTTAAATCCTGACGTCTTATAAAATCCTCTTATACCCAATGTCATAATTCCTGTAATATCACACTAGTCTATAACCTTTGTGGGGATGTAAAATTATTATTATTACTCCCCATCATCGCACTTATTAAATTCCAAAAATTATTTCGAGACCACGTCCTTTTACATACTAACTTTCTTATTAGTATATGCAAGTACAACATAAACTTCCCAGATCCGGGTCTACACGCCTATCCTGCGTGTTCAGGCCATTACCCGAAAATACGGGGTGTTACAAAATTGATGAATATTATTTGTATTGATTATTTTGATTGTATGGTGTACACATATTCATATCATTCATACATATTACAATTGAGATTGAATTGTTGAGACATTGTTGAGAGAGGCTTAGGAAGCTGGTCATTGGATATGGTACATGATACGAGACTGATGACTGAGGATGACATTATAGCCACAAAGCTAGTATTCGATGGGTATATGGACCTCATGATTGAGAAATAATTCTAAGTCATAACTCTTATAATCTGAACATTGATTTTGCTCCAGCGGAATCAACTCTGCAGGTGCAGACCCACTTTAGCAAAAAACCCATCCGCTAAGGCGGAACCACTTAAAATCTCTAATTACGCTAGGGAGGAAGGAAGCTCTGCAAATGAGCACCCATCCCAGCCAGAAACATGTCCACAGTAGCACACCCTAGGCTCCGGGTCTAATCTCGCTTCTGCGAGCCATACCTCCGCGGAGGCGGACTCACGGAAGCGGATGTAAGGGTGATGAGGAAAACACCAGACACCCGCAACAACCCCAACTTCACCAACTCCCCATCAAACACCCGGAAGACTCCCGGGACCTCCCAAATACAAAACAAAAATGCATTCCTATCAGAAATCACATTCCAAACCTACTTGCGCACTCGGAATTCCCAAACAATGTCTCTAAGGCTCGGGCTTGACCAAAGTGAACTCTTAATTTCTAATTACACAATTTTACAATCTATCCCCCAAAAGACACCCAGCTGCTCAGGACCCGAACCAAAGTCTCAACTAAGTCATAAATGTCGTTCCAGAGCTAGGAACCGATGCAACTATGAAAAAAACATGTTTACTCAAAAGTCAACTATGGGTCAAACTCTTTTATTCTCTTATCTTGGTATTTCTCAAACCTACCAAAATGTGTCTGAAACCTATCTATTCACCTTGGGAATTGTGCCACCCATCCCCACAAGTCATAAATAAGCTTAGAAGGACTCAAGAAGGGTAATTTAAATAAATCAAGGTAAAATAAGCAAAATGACTTTTTGAGTCATTACATCAGGTACAACTTAAATAAATGTTCGACCTCGAATGGTAAAGATAAGAAAATACATGGACTCTCAAATAGCTTGGGGTAGTTAGCCTGCATATTGGACCCAGTCTCCCATGTAGCCTCTTCTAATGGGCGATTCCACCATTGTACTTTCACGGAAGCAATCTCTTTGGACCTCAACTTTCAAATCTGCCTATCCAATATAGCTACAAGCCCTTCGACATAAGCTAAACTCTAGTGCAGCGTCACCGAATCCCATCCAATCATATGAGAATTATCAACAACCAACTTTCTTAGCATCGATACATGAAATACCAGATGGAAACTAGATAATCCATGAGGTAAGGCCAAGTCATTGGCCACCTCACCAACTATGTCCACGATCTCAAAAGGACCAATAAATCTCAGGCTAAGCTTTCCCTTCCTCCCAGACCTTATCAGAACCTTCATGGGTGAAACCTTCAGCAAATCTCTCTCTCCAACCATAAACTCCAAAGGGAAAACTCTTCGGTATGCATATCTCTTCTGTCTGCTCTGGGCTGTAAGAAGTCGGTCTTGGGTCAACTTAACCTTATCCATCAAATCTCTTAAAAAATCAATACCCCAAAGTCGAACCTCAAAAGTATCAAACCACCTAATAGAAGAACGACACCTTCTATCATATAAAGCCTTAAATGGTGCCACCTCAATATTTGAATGGTAACTATTATTGTAAGAAAACTTAGCCAAGGATATAAACTAGTCCCAATGACCACTAAAGTCAATCACACATGCTCACAACATGTTCTCGAGAATATGAATATTTCGCTCAGACTGGCCATCGATCTGAGGGTGAAAGGTTGTACTAAGCTCCACTCTAGTACCTAACTCCTTCTACATAGACTGCCAAAAGTAAGAAGTGAATTGTGTACCCCGGTCAGAAATAATAGAAATGGGCACCCCATGTGATCAGACTATCTCTCGTATGTACATCCTAGCTAACTTCTTTGAATTATAATTGTCTGGACTTGAATGAAATAGGCAGATTTGGTCAACATGTCCATAATGACCCATATAGCATCGAACTTGCCCAAGGTATGGGGCAATCCTACCCCGAAGTCTATGGCAATCCGCTCCCACTTCCACTCAGGAATGGGCATCATCTGAAGCACACCGCCGGGCCTCTAAAGCTCATATTTCACTTGCTGGCAATTCAAACACCAGAATACAAACTCTACTATGTCCCTCTTTATCCTACACCACCAATAATGTTGTCTCAAGTCACGGTACATCTTGGTATCCCCTGGGTGATCGAACTATGTGCCTCTTCCATAATAAATCTAGTGAAGTCACCCACCCAAGGAACACAAACGCAATCCATGATCCTCATAACGCCATCACAGTCAATAACTGCCTTTTTTCTCTCCCCGCAATACTTTGTCACAGATTTTGCACAGCTTAACATCATCAAACTGCTGGGATCTAATCTACTCCAAAAAGGAAGACCGCGCCTCCACACAAGCTAACACCATACCAGGCTCCAAAATATCAATCCTAACAAACCCATTGGCCAAAGACTGACCATCCATAGTCATAAAACGCTCTTCCACATGAAACATACCCAAACTACCCATGCTCATCGCCTTGCGACTCAAGGCATCCGCTACTACATTTTCTTTGCTTAAGTGATACAAGATAGTCATGTCATACTCCTTCAGAATCTCCAACCACCTAAGCTGTCTCAAATTAAGATCTTTCTGATTGAACAAGTACTGAACACTTTGGTGGTCGGTGTACACCTCACAATGTACCCCATAAAGATAATGCCTTCGAATCTTTATGGCAAACATGATGGCCGCCAACTCCAAGTCATGGGTGGGATAATTCTTGTCATGAACATTCCATTGCCTCAAACCATAAGCTATCACATTCCATTTCTGCATCAATACATACCCAATACCTACTCTAAAAGCATCACAGTACATGATAAAACTCTCTCTCTCAACTGACAAGGTCAAGATCAGAGTGGTAGTTAATAAGGCCTTGAGCTTTTCAAAGCCCGCTTTACACTCTTCAAGCCGCTAAAAAACTATATCCTTTTAGGGAAATCTAGTCAATTGAGTTGCAATTAATGAAAATCTCTCCACAAATCGCCGATAATACCCTGCAAGACTAACAAAACTCCGTACCTCAGTGGTAAAAGCGGGCCAAACCTAATCTCGAACTGCATCAATCTTCTTGGGATCCATCATAATACAATCTTTGATCACCACATGCCCCAAGAAAGCTACCAAACTATGAAAACTTACACTTTGATTTTGCATAAAGTTGCTTTTCCTTCAGAATACCAAGCACGATCCTCAAATACTACTCGCGCTCCCCCTCGCTACGAGAATAGATCAGGATATCAGTAATGAACACCATCACAAATGAATCCAAGTAAGGTCGGAACACCCCATTCATTAACTCCATAGAGGTTGCAGGTGCATTTGTCAACCCAAAGGGCATAACCAAAAACTCATAATGCCCATATTGAGTCCAGAAGGCTGTCTTAGGAACATCCTCGGCTCTAATCCTCAACTGATGGTAATGATTCAATCTTAGAAAATATCGTAGCATCTTGTAACTAATCAAATAAGTCATCAATGCGAGGTATCAGATACTTGTTCTTAATAGTCACCTTGTTCAACTGCCGATAATCGATACACATGAGCATAGAATCATCTTTCTTCTTCACGAACAACATAGGAGAACCACAAAGAAAAACACTGGGTTGAATAAAACCCTTACTCAAAAGATCTTTGTAACAACCCATACTTTCAGGCGACGGTTTGAATAGCTAGACGTATGCAAGTACACCCAAGCCTTGCATATTCACATACGCAAATAGAGAGCTAAGTACAAAAAAGAATGAAGTACCGGAATAATTTAGGACTTAAAAAGTGTGACAACGATGATTGAAAATTAATTATGTGTGTATTTGATTAAATGGTAGATTTGTAGTGAAAGACAAGTAAATTATTAAGTGATAAGTATTGGGTCGATAAGTGGCAGCCAAATATAGATAGTTAGGCATGCAAGGAGGATGTGGAAATACTTATATTGGTGTCTCAAGATGTTATCCAAAAGGAAGCCAAGTGATAAGGAAAATTAATCCATTAAATTCTCTTATCTTAATATTGAAATTCCAATTTTAGGATACATATAAACATGCTGCAAATGGATGTTGGAGTCAGCACGTACTACTCATTACATATGCAGTAACCTGAATTTACATTTTAAGGAGGAATCGTGTAATTTCTTTTTTCAAGAACAATATTTAGGTTTTGCTCACCACTTCGATCTCGTTGTTCCGTTTGTCGTGTTATTGAATTCAAGATTTCATCAAAGTGAAGTAAATTTGAAAAGAAATAGTTCTTGGCATAAAAGATTGAGGCATAGAGGAGATTGGTCACATCAGTAAGTTAGAAGTTGACGTTAGAGGTATGTTAAGGCTACTCTTTTCTTCTTTTAGCATGTTCTAAGTACTACACATAAATGTGATATTGTCCCATAAATGATTCTAATCTTAGTAGTTAAGAATGTTCAAGTTATTCATTCCTATTGTCAAAGAATGTCTAAATATGTTCCTAAATCCATAACGAGATATATGGAGAAGATGTTAATATTCATAATGTTAATTGGAGGTGAAGCGACATTACGTCAGTCCGATAAATTCAGAGTGTCTTAGTATCATTCATGCATTATATCATGTATATACCTTGACCCCAAAGGCATTATATAGGCTACTATATGTATGCATTATATATGTATGGGGATGGGGAAAGGGATACAACTTATATACGCACCACCACCTGATCATCTGGTATATGATGATGATTATGCCCACAGAGGCCGATATGATAAGATGAGATGCCCACAGAGGCTTGATGGTGTTATATACACATAAGCGCATATATATACATGACCGACATTGTGCATGCATAGACATGATACTTGAGCATATTATGCCCTTCACAGGCATTCTCTACTGGTTGGTTATTTCTTGTCTCATGTTACAATTATGTCTCTATTATGCTATTCTTCATGTCTGACATACTCGGTACATTATTCGTACTAACGTCCCTTTTATCGGGGGAAGCTGTGTTTCATGCCCGCAGGCTCAGGTAGACAGGGTGACGGTACGCACTAGTAGGTTGCTGGTTTAGCTGACATTGAAGCACTCCACTTATTCCGGAGTTGCGGTCTAGTCCTGGTATGGTGTTTTGGATATGCATATGGGTATGGCCGGCCCTGTCCCGACCTTATGATATCACGTACTCTCTAGAGGCTTATATACAGTTGTCCCGTATATAGTAGTCGTGTATGGCCTTGTCGTCCTTAGTATGTATATATGCATGGGTTGGGTTCTTCTATTTGCAGGATTTTATGTAGCACCTTTCTAGTTTATTATTTCTATGTGTCAGCAGGTTACCTCATAATGGCCCTCATAGCCCATGCTTAATTACGATTAGGTGGTAAATATATGATTAGTGGTACTCGGCAAGTAAGGTCTGGGTGCCCGTCATGGCCTTCCGATTTGGGTCGTGACAAACTTGGTATTAGAGCAGGTTTATCCTAGGAAGTCTGCAAGTTGTTCCTAGTGGAGTCTTGTTTATGGGTGTATTGTGCACCACACTTATAAATAGGAGGTTACGAGGCATTTAGGATGGTTACATCTCCTTCTTGTTCTAGATCGTGCATTAGAGCTGAGTTATAAGCATTCCACTTCTAATTCGTCTCGTGTTTATGATTTCAGTAATGCCTACAATAAGGAATAAGTTTGAAAGTACGACGGCGTTGAATGCGGCTGCGGATGAGGGTACCAGCTGAGTTCCCCCACTAGTGAGGGCAAGAGTGAGGCCCACAGTGAGACTCTACCACCTCCAGAGGAGCTTAGTGGGGCTACAGTACCCCTAGTTCCTCCACCTGATACTCCAGATGAGGATCTTAAGATGCGAAGTGTTGTACAGTTATTGACTCGATTGGTGGCCGCTTAGGCCCAACGTCAGACTCCAGTCCTTCTGATAGAGCCTTTAGCGCTAGAGCTCAGGATTTCATAAACCTGGACCCTCCAATATTTACGGGATCAGACCTGAATGCGGACCCGCAGAATTTTCTAAGTTAGTAAAGTTTGCTTCTTATAGATTACGGGATATCGCGGTGACTTGGTATAAGACATGGGAGTATTCTTGGGGACCTCGTGCCCCACCAGCAGGATAGAGAGTATTTACAGAGGCCTTCTTACAGCATTTTTTGCCAGTTGAGCTACGAGGGACATGAAGGATATATTTCTATGTCTTGAGCAACAAAATATAAGTGTTCGAGAATATAGCTTGTAGTTTAATTTGTTGGCCAGCTATGCTCCTACGATTATAGCTGAGATGAGTGACCGGGTACATAGGTTTTTTACTGGCTTGGGGCCGCACTTGGTTAGTGAGTGTACTACGGCTTCTCTGAATCCAAATATGGATATTGCTCGTATTCAGGCTTATGCATAGAATCTTGAGGATCGTATGAGACAACAATGGGTAGATCGAGAGCGTGATAGGGGCCAACATAAGAACGCCTGATCCGTAGGTGACATAGGAGAGTTTAGAGGTGGGCCTAGGCCACAGTTTTATAGGCTCCCATCCTACCCGACAGCTAGTGCATCATTACCATTTTCGAGGTTGATATTTGATCGGTTTGCTCAACCTGGACTAGGTCAGAGTTCACAAGCATCAGTTAGATGAGGCCACCGTTGACTCGATGTGAGCAGTGTGGTAAGGCCTATTCAGGGCCATACCAACAAGGATCGGATATATAATATTCTTATGGTGATCCCGGTCATATTATGTAAGAATGTCCGATAAGAGGCAGAGGTGTTAAGCCCAGCTGGCCAGATCTGTAGCAGCTTTATCATCTTCAGTACACCCATCAGGGCAAAGTCATCAGACATCAGCCGGTCGAGGTAGAGGTAGGGGTGGAGCAACAAGCTCCGGTGGTAGCCAGAACCGCATTTGCGCATTGATGGGTCGACAAGATCATGAGTCTTCACCTAATATTATTACAAGTATATTATCTGTCTTTTCATATAATGTATATGTGTTGTTATATCCAGGCTCCAATCTATCATATGTCACCCATTTTATTGCTTGTAAGTTTGGTGTGGAGCCTGAGCTGATAAGAGAACCATTTGCGATATCTACACCAGTTGGTGAGTCGGTAGTTGCTAGACGGGTCTATCAGAATTGTGCAGTGTTAATTTGTTATAGCAGATCTAGTAGAGTTAGAAATGGTTGATTTTGATATTATTATGGGAATGGATTGGCTGGCATTGTGCTACGCTAATGTTTATTGCCGAATAAAGATTGTTAGATTTCAGTTTCCAGGAGAGTCATTCCTTGAATGGAAGGGTAATACAGCGACTCCAAAGGGTAGGTTTATTTCATACCTTAAGGCAAGAAAGATAATTTCCAGAGGTTGTATATACCATCTTGTTCGAGCCAGAGATGCCGATGCTAAACCACCTACCCTTCGATCAATTCCGGTGATTAATGATTTTCGTGATGTATTTTCATATGAACTTCCAAGCCTTCCTCCCGAGAGGGAGATTGAGTTCGGTATAGATGTGTTGCCAGACACTCAACCGATATCTATCCCTCCTTATAGAATGGCTCCAGCTGAATTGAAAGAATTAAATGAGCAATTAAAGGATCTGTTTGAGAAAGTCTTCATTAGGCCTAGTATATCCCCTTGGGGTGCACCGGTATTGTTTGTATGAAAGAAAAATGGCTCGTTACGGATATGTATTGACTATCGGTAGCTGAATAAAGTCACTATTAAGAATAATTACTCTCTTCCTAGAATTGATGACTTGTTTTATTAGTTACAGGGTGCAAAATGTTTTTCAAATATCGTCCTAGGGGTCAGGGTACCATCAGTTAAGGGTCAAGGAGAAGGACATTCTGAAAACGGCTTTCACAACAAGATATGGGCACTTCAAATTCTTATTAATGTCATTCGCGCTCACAAATGCGCCAACAACATTTATGGATCTAATGAATAACATGTTTCGCCCATTTCTGTATGTATTTGTGATAGTATATATAGATGATATTCTGGTTTATTCTCACTCGGAGGTAGAGCATGTGGATCACTTGCGGGTAGTACTAATATTATAGTGGAAGAGAAGGAAATGAGAAAGCATTAATATGGACTTCATTACGGGTCTACTGAGCTCTTAACGTAAGTTTGATTCTATTTGGGTGATTATTGATAGACTGACCAAATTAGCTCACTTACTGGCGGTCAAAACTACCTACACAGCCGAGGACTACGCGGAGTTGTACGTTAAGGAGATTGTTTGCCTTTATGGTGTGCCTATTTCTATTATATCTGACCGAGGTGCGCAGTTCATAACTAACTTCTGGAAATCATTTCAAAAAGGTTTGGGCACCCAAGTTAATCTTAGCATAATTTTCCATCCTCAGACAGACGGGCTGGCCGAGCATATGATTCAAATGCTCGAGGACATGCTACGAGCTTATGTATTGGACTTTAAGGGGGGTTGGGATGATCATTTACCCCTTATTGAATTTACGTACAATAACAATTATCATTCTAGCATTAAATGGCCCCATACGAGGCTTTGTATGGACGGAAATGTAGATCTCCTATCGGATGGTTCTAAAGAGGCGAATTAGAATTATTTGGGCCTGACCTAGTGCACCAAGCCATAGAGAAGGTGAAACTTATCCAAGAACGACTGTTAACCACTCAAAGTCGTCAGAAGTCGTATTCAGATGTGTGACGATGGAAATTAGAGTTCCAAGTGGATGATTGGGTCTTCTTGAAGATTTCTCCTATGAAGGGTGTAATGGGATTTGGGAAAAATGAAAAGCTCAACCCAATGTATATTGGGCCATATCGCATAATTTGAAGAATCGGCCAAGTGGCTTACAAATTGGACTTGCCTTCAAAGTTAGAGTTTGTTCATCCGGTTTTCCATGTTTCTATGTTAAGAGCATGTGTTGGGGACCCTTCCCGGATTGTACCGATTGACGATGTGAAAGTTACAGAGGACCTAACATATGAAAATGTTCCTATTGATATGTTAGATCGACAAGTCCGCAAGTTGAGGACTAAAGAAGTAGCCTCCGTGAAAGTTCTATGGCGGAATAAGAATGTAGAAGAAATGACATGGGAGGCGGAAGAGGAGATATAGCACAAATATCCTTACCTATTTCAGACCAATGCCGAGGAACCGAGAGAAGCATAAGGTGAGTTCTATTTCAAATTATTATAATTAATTCTTGATGACCATGTGAGGTCTGATATAATGATGTATGTTATATTACATAGCCCCGTGAAACGGTGGTTGTGTTTTCTGGATACGTGATGGGGATCCGGATAGTCCTATTTGTTGAGGACCAGAATCCTTAGATATGTCACCCCAAAATTCGAGGATGAATGTTTCTAAGAGGGAAAATATGTAGCATCTCGTACTTTTGGGCGATGGTTTGAACAACTAATGTATTCAAGTAGACCCGAGCCTTGGAGGATTTATGTCATATTCACGTATGCAAATAAAGAGCTTACTACAAAAAAAGGATGAAGTTCCAGAATAATTAGGACTTAAGAAGTGTGACAACGATGATTGAAAATTAATTATGTGTCTAATTGGTTAAATGGTAGATTTGTAGTGAAAGACAAGGAAATTATTAAGTGATAAGTATTGGATCGATAAGTGGCAGCCAAATATAGATAGTTAGGCATGCAAGGAGGATGTGTCAATACTTATATTGGTGTCTCAAGATGTTATCCAAAAGGAATCCACGTGTAAAGGAAAATTAATCCATTAAATTCTCTTATCTTAATGTTGAAATTCCAATTTTAGGATACATATAAATATGCTGCAAATGGATGTTGGAGGTAGAACATACTACTCATTACATATGCAGTAACTTGAATTTACATTTTAAGGAGGAGTCGTGTAATTTCCTTTTTTCAAGAACAATATTTGGGTTTTGCTCACCACTTCGATCTCGTTGTTCCGTTTGTCGTGTTATTGAATTCGGGCTTCCGTCAAAGTGAAGTAAATTAAAAAAGGAATAGTTCTTGGAATAAAAGATTGAGGCATAGAGGATATTGGTCACATCAGTAAGTTGGAAGTTGACGTTAGAGGTATGTTAAGGCTACTCTTTTCTTCTTTTAGCATGTTCTAAGTACTAAATGTAAACGTGATATTTTCCCATAAATGATTATAATCTTAGTAGTTAAGAATGTTCATGTTATTCATTTCTATTGTCAAAGAATGTCTAAATATGTTCCTAAATTCATAATGAGGTATATGGGGAAGATGTTAATATTCATAATGTTAATTGGAGGTGAAGCGACATTAGGTCACTCCGATAAACTCAGAGTGTCTTAGTATCATTCATGCATTATATCATTTATATACCTTGACCCCAAAGTCATTATAGAGGCTACTATATGTATGCATTTTATAGGTATGGGGATGGGAAAAGGGATACAACTTATATACGCACCACCACCTGATCAGCTGGTATATGATGATGATTATGCCCACAGAGGCCGATATGATATGATGAGATGCCCACAGAGTCTTGATGGTGTTATATACATATATGCGCAGTCGGGCATCTCTTAACAAGAGACAGATGGGCGTGTCTAAACCAAGGCGATACAAAGGTTTGACCGCAATTTGTACAAGTCCTATGTGTAAAAAATTGTAATCCTTTTTGTATCTGTTTATATCTTGAGCTGCTAATAGGTTAATAACATCCTTTGAGTTGTTTATAGATATTGTGGACTCACAAGTATTAATATTATAATTTTTTATAAAATCAAACTTTCCGGTTTCATAAACAGATCTGAAAGATTCTTTTGGAATGTTCCAGTTCTGTAAATCACTTTCTACCTTGGCAATCTTTGAGGTAGAGGTAGCAAGGTTCTCACTGTTTAACATGTTATCACCTTTAGAATTATTCATTTAGAACTGGGATGTATATAAACTTAGCATATAATCTGAGTTATGAATTAAATTCTAAGGATAAGACAGAAGAGACATAAAAAAGAAGCTTGAAATGATGGAGGAATTTGTAGAGATGAAGATTGATTAGTAATGGAGAAGGATAAATGTTAGAGACTTGTGGAGCTGCCACCGTACTTTGCTTTTACGGCTTAGTCACTGGTGGCAGTTCATAATATAACACGTAGAGTCCCACTATATAATGTCCCCAATTATAATTAATTAATTCCATAATTAATTAATTATACACACACTTAAATTCTGATCCTGATTCACTTAAATTCCGACGTCTTATAAAATCCTCTTATACCCAATGTCATAATTCCTGTAATATCACACTAGTCTATAACCTTTGTGGGGATGTAAAATTATTATTATTACTCCCCATCATCGCACTTATTAAATTCCAAAAATTATTTCGGGATCACGTCCTTTTACATACTAACTTTCTTATTAGTATATGCAAGTACAACATAAACTTCCCAGATCCGGGTCTACACGCCTATCCTGCGTGTTCAGGCCATTACCCGAAAATACGGGGTGTTACAAAATTGATGAATATTATTTGTATTGATTATTTTGATTGTATGGTGTACACATATTCATATCATTCATACATATTACAATTGAGATTGAATTGTTGAGACATTGTTGAGAGAGGCTTAGGAAGCTGGTCATTGGATATGGTACATGATACGAGACTGATGACTGAGGATGACATTATAGCCACAAAGCTAGTATTCGATGGGTATATGGACCTCATGATTGAGAAATAATTCTAAGTCATAACTCTTATAATCTGAACATTGATTTTGCTCCAGCGGAATCAACTCCGCAGGTGCGGACCCACTTTAGCAAAAAACCCATCCGCTAAGGAGGAACCACTTAAAATCTCTAATTACGCTAGGGAGGAAGGAAGCTCTGCAAATGAGCACCCATCCCAGCCAGAAACATGTCCACAGTAGCACACCCTAGGCTCCGGGTCTAATCTCGCTTCTGCGAGCCATACCTCCGCGGAGGCGGACTCACGGAAGCGGATGTAAGGGTGCTGAGGAAAACACCAAACACCCGCAACAACCCCAACTTCACCAACTCCCCGTCAAACACCCGGAAGACTCCCGGGACCTCCCAAATACAAAACAAAAATGCATTCCTATCAGAAATCACATTCCAAACCTACTTGCGCACTCGGAATTCCCAAACAATGTCTCTAAGGCTCGGGCTTGACCAAAGTGAACTCTTAATTTCTAATTACACAATTTTACAATCTATCCCCCAAAAGACCCCCAGCTGCTCAGGACCCGAACCAAAGTCTCAACTAAGTCATAAATGTCGTTCCAGAGCTAGGAACCGATGCAACTATGAAAAAAACATGTTTACTCAAAAGTCAACTATGGGTCAAACTCTTTTATTCTCTTATCTTGGTATTTCTCAAACCTACCAAAATGTGTCTGAAACCTATCTATTCACCTTGGGAATTGTGCCACCCATCCCCACAAGTCATAAATAAGCTTAGAAGGACTCAAGAAGGGTAATTTAAATGAATCAAGGTAAAATAAGCAAAATGACTTTTTGAGTCATTACATCAGGTACAACTTAAATAAATGTTCGACCTCGAATGGTAAAGATAAGAAAATACATGGACTCTCAAATAGCTTGGGGTAGTTAGCCTGCATATTGGACCCAGTCTCCCATGTAGCCTCTTCTAATGGGCGATTCCACCATTGTACTTTCACGGAAGCAATCTCTTTGGACCTCAACTTTCAAATCTGCCTATCCAATATAGCTACAAGCCCTTCGACATAAGCTAAACTCTAGTGCAGCGTCACCGAATCCCATCCAATCATATGAGAATCATCAGCAACCTACTTCCCTAGCATCGACACATGAAATACCAGATGGAAACTAGATAATCCATGAGGTAAGGCCAAGTCATTGGACACCTCACCAACTATGTCCACTATCTCAAAAGGACCAATAAATCTCAGGCTAAGCTTTCCCTTCCTCCCAAACCTTATCAGAACCTTCATGGGTGAAACCTTCAGCAAATCTCTCTCTCTAACCATAAACTCCAAAGGGAAAACTCTTCGGTATGCATATCTCTTCTGTCTGCTCTGGGCTTTAAGAAGTCGGTATTGGGTCAACTTAACCTTATCCATCAAATCTCTTAAAAAATCAATACCCCAAAGTCGAACCTCAAAAGTATCAAACCACCTAATAGAAGAACGAGACCTTCTATTATACAAGGCCTTAAATGGTGCCATCTCAATATTTGAATGGTAACTATTGTTGTAAGAAAACTCCGCCAAGGGTATAAACTCGTCCCAATGACCACTAAAGTCAATCACACAGGCTCACAACATGTCCTCGAGAACATGAATATTTCACTCAGACTGGCCATCGATCTGAGGGTGAAAGGTTGTACTAAGCTCCACTATAGTACCTAACTCCTTCTACATAGACTGCCAAAAGCAAGAAGTGAATTGTGTACCCTTGTCAGAAATGATAGAAATGGGCACCCCATGCAATCAGACTATCTCTCATATGTACATCCTAGCTAACTTCTCTAAATTATAATTGCCTGGACTTGAACGAAATAGGCAGATTTGGTCAACATGTCCATAATGACGCATATAGCATCGAACTCGCCCAAGGTATGGGGCAATCCTTCCACGAAGTCCATGGCAATCGGCTCCCACTTCCACTCAGGAATGGGCATCCTCTAAAGCACACCATCGGGCCTCTAGTGCTCATATTTCACCTGCTGACAATTTAAACACCAGAATACAAACTCTACTATGTCCATCTTCATCCTACACCACCAATAATGTTGTCTCAAGTCACGGTACATCTTGGTATCCCCTGGGTGATCGAACTATGGGCCTCCTCCATAATCAATCTAGTGAAGTCACCCACCCTAGGAACACAAACGCGATCCATGATCCTCATAACGCCATCACTATCAATAATCGCCTTTTTTTCCCTTCAATACTTTGTCACGGATTTTGCACATCTGAACATCATCAAACTGCTGGGATCTAATCTACTCCAAAAAGGAAGACCGCGCCTCCACACAAGCTACCACCATACCAAGCTCCAAAATATCAAGCCTAACAAACCCATTGGCCAAAGACTGACCATCCATAGTCATAAGACGCTCTTCCACATGAAACATACCCAAACTACCCATGCTCATCGCCTTGCGACTCAAGGCATCCGCTACTACATTTTCTTTGTTTAAGTGATACAAGATAGTCATGTCATACTCCTTCAGAATCTCCAACCTCCTAAGCTGTCTCAAATTAAGATCTTTCTGATTGAACAAGTACTGAACACTTTGGTGGTCGGTGTACACCTCACAATGTACCCCATAAAGATAATGCCTTAGAATCTTTAAGGCAAACATGATGGCCGCCAACTCCAAGTCATGGGTAGGGTAATTCTTGTCATGAACATTCCATTGCCTCAAACCATAAGCTATCACTTTCCATTTCTGCATCAATACATACCCAATACCTACTCTAGAAGCATCACAGTACATGATAAAGCTCTCTCTCTCAACTGACAAGGTCAAGATCGGAGTGGTAGTTAATAAGGCCTTGAGCTTTTCAAAGCTCGCCTTACACTCTTCAAACCACTAAAACCTATATCCTTTTAGGGAAATCTAGTCAACGGAGTTGCAATTAATGAAAATCCCTCCACAAATCGCCGATAATACCCTACATGGCTAACAAAACTCCGTACCTCATTGGTAAAAGCAGGCCGAACCTAATCTCGAACTGCCTCAATCTTCTTGGGATCCATCATAATACAATCTTTGATCACCACATGCCCCAAGAAAGCTACCAAACTAAGACAACTCACACTTTGATTTTGCATAAAGTTGCTTTTCCTTCGGAATACCAAGCACGATCCTCAAATACTGCTCGTGCTCCACCTCGCTCCGAGAATAGATCAAGATATCAATAATGAATACCATCACAAATGAATCCAAGTAAGGTCGGAACACCCCATTCATTAACTCCATAAAGGTTGCAGGTGCATTTGTCAACCCAAAGGGCATAACCAAAAACTCATAATGCCCATATTGAGTCCAGAAGGCTGTCTTAGGAACATCCTCGGCTCTAATCCTCAACTGATAGTAACTGGAACTCAATTCAATCTTAGAAAATACCGAAGCATCTTGTAACTAATCAAATAAGTCATCAATGCGAGGTATCAAATACTTGTTCTTAATAGTAACATTGTTCAACTGCCAATAATCGATACACATGCGCATAGAATCATCCTTCTTCTTCACGAAAAACATGGGAGCACCACAAAGAAAAACATTGGGTTGAATAAAACCCCTGCTCAAAAGATCTTCGTAACATCCTATACTTTCAGGCGACAGTTTGAATAGCTAGACGTATGCAAGTAGAGCCGAGCCTTGGAGGATTTATGTCATATTCACGTACGCAAATAAAGAGCTTAGTACAAAAAAGAATGAAGTACCAGAATAATTTAGGACTTAAAAAGTGTGACAACGATGATTGAAAATTAATTATGTGTGTATTTGATTAAATGGTAGATTTGTAGTGAAAGACAAGTAAATTATTAAGTGATAAGTATTGGGTCGATAAGTGGCAGCCAAATATAGATAGTTAGGCATGCAAGGAGGATGTGGAAATACTTATATTGGTGTCTCAAGATGTTATCCAAAAGGAAGCCACGTGTAAAGGAAAAGTAATTCATTAAATTCTCTTATCTTAATATTGAAATTCCAATTTTAGGATACATATAAATATGCTGCAAATGGATGTTGGAGTCAGCACGTACTACTCACTACATATGCAGTAACTTGAATTTACATTTTAAGGAGGAATCGTGTAATTTCTTTTTTCAAGAACAATATTTAGGTTTTGCTCACCACTTCGATCTCGTTGTTCCGTTTGTCGTGTTATTGAATTCAGGATTTCATCAAAGTGAAGTAAATTAAAAAAGAAATAGTTCTTGGCATAAAAGTTTGAGGCATAGAGGAGATTGGTCACATCAGTAAGTTGGAAGTTGACGTTAGAGGTATGTTAAGGCTACTCTTTTCTTCTTTTAGCATGTTCTAAGTACTACACATAAATGTGATATTGTCCCATAAATGATTCTAATCTTAGTAGTTAAGAATGTTCAAGTTATTCATTCCTATTGTCAAAGAATGTCTAAATATGTTCCTAAATCCATAACGAGGTATATGGGAAAGATGTTAATATTCATAATGTTAATTGGAGGTGAAGCGACATTACGTCAGTCCGATAAATTCAGAGTGTCTTAGTATCATTCATGCATTATATCATGTATATACCTCGACCCCAAAGGCATTATATATGCTACTATATGTATGCATTATATATGTATGGGGATGGGAAAAGGGATACAACTTATATGCACCACCACATGATCAGCTGGTATATGATGATGATTATACCCACAGAGGCCGATATGATATGATGAGATGCCCACAGAGGCTTGATGGTGTTATATACACATATGCACATATATATACATGACCGACATTGTGCATGCATAGACATGATACTTGTGCATATTATGCCCTTCACAGGCATTCTCTACTGGTTGGTTATTTCTTGTCTCATGTTACTATTATGTCTCTATTATGCTATTCTTCATGCCTGACATACTCGGTACATTACTCGTACTAACGTCCATTTTATCGGGGGAAGTTATGTTTCATGCCCGCAGGCTCAGGTAGACAGGGTAACGGTACGCACTAGTAGGTTGCTGGTTCAGCTGACATTGAAGCACTCCACTTGTTCCAGAGTTGCGATCTAGTCCTGGTATGGTGTTTTGGATATGCATATGGGTATGGCGGGCCCTGTCCCGACCTTATGATATCACGTACTCTCTAGAGGCTTATGTACAGTTGTCCCGTATATAATAGTCATGTATGGCCTTGTCGTCCTTAGTATGTATATATGCATGGGTTGGGTTCTTCTATTTGTAGGATTTTACGTAGCACCTTTCTAGTTTATTATTTCTATGTATCAGCAGGTTACCTCGTAATGGCCCTCATAGCCCATGCTTAATTATGGTTAGGTGGTAAATATATGATTAGTGGTACTCGGCAAGTAAGGTACGGGTGTCCGTCATGGCCCTCCAGTTTGGGTCGTGACAAACATGGTATCAGAGCAGGTTTGTCCTAGGAAGTCTGCAAGTTGTTCCTAGTAGAGTCTTGTTTATGGGTGTATTGTGCACCACACTTATAAATAGGAGGTTACGAGGCATTTAGGATGGTTACATCTCCTTCTTGTTCTAGATCGTGCATTAGAGCTGAGTTATAAGCATTCCACTCCTAATTCATCTCGTGTTTATGATTCCAGCAATGCCTACAACAAAGAATAAGTTCGAAAGTACGACGACGTTGAATGCGGCTGCGGACGAGGGTACCAGCTGAGTTCCCCCGCTAGTGAGGGAAAGAGTGAGGCCCACAGTGAGACTCTACCACCTCCAGAGGAGCTTAGTGGGGCTACAGTACCCCTAGTTCCTCCACCTGATACTCCAGATGAGGATCTTGAGATGCGAAGTGTTGTTTAGTTATTGACTCGATTGGTGGCCGCTCAGGCCCAACGTCAGACTCCAGTCCTTCTGATAGAGCCGTTAGCATGAGAGCTCAGGATTTAATCAACCTGGACCCTCCAATATTCACGGGATCAGACCTGAACGTGAACCCGCAGAATTTTCTGAGTTAGTAAAGTTTGCTTCTTATAGATTACGGGATATGGCGGTGACTTGGTATAAAGGTCATGATGGATTGGAAAAGGAGCTAATGCCCTATTTCCAATGTCTAAAAATATTTTATAAAACTTGTTGTATTTGGACATGGCATGTTGCATACAAGATCAGTCTTAACCTCTTGTCTTGTTGCTTGAGTTAGCATGAATATGTAGTTGTATTTCCTTTGTTACGTGACAAGGATTAGATATGTCACCCCAATATTCGAGGATGAATGGTTATAAGGGGGAATGATGTAACATCCCGTAATTTTCGGAAATGGTTCGAGCACATAAATGTAGGAAAGTGGACCCGGACCTCGGAGAATTTATGTTATATTTACGTATACTAATAAAGAGCTTAGTATATAAAAGGACAAAATCCCGAAACAATTTAGGATTTAACAAGTGTGACGACGGATATTAATGATATTGGTTGTATGTCCCAAAAGAGGTTAGGGACTAGTGTCATATCACAAAGTTATGACATTGAGTATATGAATGTCTTATAAGTTATTAAGATTTAAGTGAATTGAGATCAAGAAGTGAATTGGGATCAATAAATTAATTATGGGTACAATAAATGGGTTACGTGTACATTTTATATACACTCATTAGGGGACTAATTAGGAGATGAATGATGTAGTGGAGGGAAGCTTAGGCGACATTAGGTAGAATAGGGTGACATTACTTTAAAGAGGAAATGACATGTGTTACAGGGGAAGAATTTTCTCGTTTATTAATAGTTAAAAGGGATAAAACTATCTACCACCAAAACGTAATCTTCCACCAAATATTCAACCAATGCTCATTTTGTCTTACGAATTTAGAGCCAAAATTAGAGGAAATCTTCTCATTAATTTTAGGCATAGCACAAGGTAGTGTACCTGCAACAACGTGTATTCTACCTCTAAGATTGGAATTAAGATTAAGATTTAAGGGAGATTAACCCGTCACAACTATTTCCAAGATCATAAATTGAGGTATGTAAAGGCAATTCATTTCTTTCTTTTGGCATGATTCCATGTAACGAAGCGTAACCGTAATGTTGTTCCATAAGCTATTCTACTTTGTTGAAACCAATGTCAACATCTCCATTAGATGTTAATCATCTGTGCGTATCAAAATGTTGGTGTGCTCTTATTGATAGTCCTGGGTTTGCTAAATTGCATGTCAATTACTCTCTGAAAACCAATTACTCTCTGAAAACCAATTTTAATAACCTTTGCCTCATCTTTAGAAAGGTCGATTACTATACCCTATACACTTTGATTCTCTAAACTCCCGAGTTGTTACTCCCAAAGAAATGACCAACCCTTTGATGTCTAGTGAATTTAATACCAAGATACTTGGTTCTTGTAATGAGTTGTTGTTGATATCAGATACTGTGGATGATACTACCTTATGAAACCCGTTTACTGGAAAGTACAAGAAGTTACCAGTTATGGGTGTTGGTGATAATCATGTTCATGTTAATATTCCCAATATTAGCCGAAGGTACAAGGATATTATGTCATCCGATAAATTCAAAATATTTCATTGTCATTCATGCATTATATACATATAATATATTGGATAGGGTTGCACGTTCCGTAACACACATATATACATATAATATATTAGATCGGATTTCACGTTCCACAACACACATATATACATATAATATATTGGATAGGGTTGCACGTTCCGCAACATACATATATATATAATATATTGGATCGGGTTGCACGTTTCGCAATATATATATATATATTGGATCGGGTTGCACGTTCCGCAACATACATATATATCAACATACATATATATATATATATATATATATATATATATATGCATACTTCATTCACATTGTGCATGACATGTTAGGATATTAGGGCCCTCAGAGGCATTCACTACTGGTCAGTTGTTGTTGTCTGCTAATTTTGTCGGCTATTTCTGTGTCAGTTTATTATTGTATTTCTATTATGCTATTGTTCATGCCTAACACACTCAGTACATCAGTCGTACTGACAGCCCTACGTTTCATGCCCGCAGGTTTAGTTAAAAAGGGTGACGGTTCACACTAGTAGTGTAACATCCCAGAATTTTAGACAATAATTTGAGCACCTAAATGAAGGAAATAAACCCGAGCATTGGAAAGATTTATATTATATTTACGTACGCTAATAAATAGATTAGTATATAAAAGAGATTAAACCCCAAAATAATTTTGGACGTAAGAAGTGTGATGATGGGGATCGGAAATAAATTTGGTGTGTGCATGAAGAGGTTATGGACTAGTGTCATACTAGGAAATTATGACATTGAGTATATGAAAATCTTATGAGTTATCAGGATTTAAGTGAATTAGAATCAAGGAATTAATTATATGTGTGATTGATAAATTATACGGAGGCAGGTCACTTAATTAATTAAGTGACCGTGCATGTTAAGGGGTATGTAGCGTCAAATTGAGACTCCCCACCGCCAAAGAATTGGCTGGTGGGAGACCAAATCATGAGGGTCCATGTTGTTTGCAATTGGAAGATTATATATTAGCCTTAGGAATTCTTTAAAGACCACTACTCATTTGTATATGGCAATAACAATTCCCCTTGTCATTTGAGAAAGCAGAAATCGTTCAAAGCAGTAGCAAACCATTTCATTTTGGTTTTGAGAAGACAAAACGCACGAAGTACTTTGGTACTTTTCAAAAACAATTTCTTAAATTTTAGTTAGAACAACATTCTGCAATATTGTTTCAAGCAACGTCCACCTAATTCAATTACAGAATTATTGAAAGGACAATATCGAGGTATGTTAAAGTGAATTATTTCTTTTTTTTGGCATGTTCCATGTAACGAAACGTAATCGTGATATTATTCCATAAATTGTTCTACTTTTAGAAGTTAAGAATATTCATGGTGTTGATTCCTATGTTAAAAGCATGTATAAATATGTTCCTAAGTCCTTATTGAGGCATACGAAAAAAATGTTGATATTTACAATGTTAGACGAAGGTACAAGGAAATTATGTCATTCAGGATATTTTATTGTCATTCATGCATTTTCATTTGCATTGCATTCATGTTTTACCCAATACCGTATATTGGGGATGAGAAACGGGATACGCAGACCACCTAATCAGTTGGGATATGATAAATGATAAAGCATGTGTGGTTAGCCTGTGTGGCTAGCCTGAAGGAAGATGCCTGATTAAGGGCCAAAATATATATATGTGTATGATTGGGAGGAATATGCCCTTGTGTGGCCAGAATATATGTATTTACCGCATTTTGCATGACATTTAGGCATATTATGCCTACAGAGGCCGATATGAGATGATTATGCCCACAGAGGTTGTTATGGTAAGGAAGATGTCCGAAGAGGCTGATGTATATGTATATTGCATTGTGCATAACATTTAGGCAAGTGTATTAGGGCTCATAGATGCATTTACTGCTGGTCAGTTGTTTCTGTTTCAGTTATTGTTATATCCTTGTTATGCTATTATTCATGCCTAACATACTCAGTACATCAGTCATACTGACGTCCCTTTTGTCGGGGGACGCTGCGTTTCATGCCCGCATGTTCGGTTAAAGAAGGTGACGGCTCACACTAGTAGGTTGTTGGTTCAGCTGATGTTGGAGCACTCTATTTTTTCAGAGTTGCAGTTGGTCGTGGTATAGTATTTTTGCATCTGCATATAGGTATGGTGGGGTCATGTCCCATCCTTGTGATGTGATGTATTCTGTAGAGACTTGTAGACAGGTGTCCTTGGTTAGTTGTCATGTATGGCATTGTCGTCCTTAGTATGAGTATGTATATATGAAAATTGGATTTCTGGTTAAGATTTTCTATAATCTTTTTCGGCTTAGTCCATATTTAATTGTGATTAGAAGTTGATTGTACGATTAGCGGTATCCGGCGGGTGGGGTCCGGGTGCCCGTCGCAGCCCTCCGGTTTGGGTCGTGACAAGTAGGTTGCTGGTTCAGCTGGTATTAGAGCACTCTAGTTCCGGAGTTGCAATTTAGTCTCGGTATGATATTTTACATATGCATTTGGGGTATGGCGGGGTCCTGTCCCATCCTTCTGATGTCATGTATTCTTTAGAGGCTTGTAGATCTTGTGTATAGAAATCGAGTAAGGCCCTGCCGACTGTGATGTATGTGTCAGCAGGATGTTCGATAACAGTCCTTGTGGCCATGATTGTTTTCAGTTAGCTGGTAAATAAGTGAAGACTGGTGCTCGGCATGTAAGGTCTGGGTGTCCGTCATGGCCCTCCGGTTTGGGTCGTGACAGGTTTCCCCACTACTCTCGATCCATAACCTTACGACTGACCACCACGCCTAAGTATGGGATAATCCCTCTTGAAGTGACAAAGATCACCACACTCAAAACACCCTCTAGAATGACCACCACGGCCAGAGGGCGGATAAGAACTGGGGGTAAACTATCCTGAACCATGAGAAGTATGCGAGGACTGGCCTCCCTCAGATGTAGTCATAGCACCAACAATGGGCGTGGCACTCGAACGGTGATGACCTCCACCATGATGACCTCTACCTCCAGATGAGGCAACTACATGAGTATTAAAACGAGGCCTCTTGACCACTCTCTCCTTATAATCCTCACGCCTAATAAACTCGGCCTCTCTCACTGCATCAATAATATTTTGGAAGATGGAGCTTATGGCAGCCATCTGTGCTACAATCAAGCGAATAGGACACATCAACCCATTGGTGAACCTCTTCACCCTCTCAGCCTCATCAGGTAAAATCATCAAAGCATAGTGAGACAATGTGTGGAACCACACCTCGTACTCAGTCACAGACATAGGCCTCTGGCATAACCCCTCAAATTGATCTTGTCTTTTCTCTCTACCACTACGAGGCATGAACTTCTCCAATAAGATCTTGGTAAATAAAACCCAAGTAAGAGGAGGGGACCCTGTTAGTCTAGAACTAGAATCTATTATATAATAATAGAAAATAGAAAGAAATTTCTTATTATTATATATAGGCCACCTTGACAAACAACCCTTCCTATTGATCTGAGGTGCGAAGAGAAAGATTTCTTTTTTATGACTTCCACTTATCGATCCCGGCCCAGAAAAGTGACCGACCAGGAAGGGCCCTATTGATAAATGAAAGAAAGGATTTATGAGCCCTAGCCCTATAAGCCCACACCTGTGTAGAGTAGATCGTTTAACACCTGCGGCACAAACCCATTTTGAATTCAAGATAAGACCTCCACCACTGCTTGGTAGGTCAAACCATCTAGAAAGCAATATAATCAACACCACGGAACTCCACTAATCCAAGGTTGTACAACCTCTCATGACATGTAATCAAGATATCATACGCATCATCATCGGGATCCCCATCATATTTGAGAGGATCCAACTTCTTGAACCTCTCGAACATTTTCTACTCCTCGATAGACATAGCAGAGTGTGCAGCTGGAGGTCTAGCAAGACCAGGTATAGTCATACCTAAGAAGTGAGAAACTCCAGAAAGTGCTGAACGAACCCTTGGTATCCGAAATTCGAGCATGTCAACATGATCATAAGTCTGTATTCCAACCCTAGGAAAAGATCCATCAGAAGTAACCAGTTGAATACCATAAGCTATAGATCCAGAAAGCTCATTATGTAAACCAAGGTATCCTGAAGCATCGGTGTAGCAATGAAACCCAAGGGCTCCTGATCTGGCCCTGTCCCATCAGCTTGAATTTGCTCATCCTCATCAATATGAACCTCATCATCCTCCGTAATAGCCTAAGGCCCCGGAGACTCTGTTCAGTCATGAGCACGAGCAACTACAGATGCTCGACCTCAGGCTGTATTTCGAGGTCTACCTTTACCTCTACCTGGCCCACTGCCTCATGCAGCACCCTGACAACGAGTGTTGGTTCAGGTGCGAGATCTTGATCTTCTCATGCGGCTGATATAGTCCTTACTATATATGAGAAAGAGTGAAACAAAGAGATTTAGAATTCAATCATAATCGAATCGCACGAAAGAATGAAAGAATTTAAATTTCCTAAATGCCTTAGAGCCTCTCGAAGATAGGTATAGAGCTCTTCGTACCGATCCGAAAGACTCTACTAAACATCAATTATGTACTCATGAGACCATTAACTTAGTGCTCTGATACCAATTTGTCACGGTCTAAAATCTCATTATGTCGTGAGGGCACCTACCCAACTCGTAGGCGAAACCTAATCATCCAATTATAATAAAGCTGAAGTAATTGCAGAATTTAAGGAAATAAATGCAAAGTAATTAACAAGTCTTATAACATAATGCATAATCTGAAAGAAATCTCTAACGATCCGGTAATCATGAGTACAAAGCTCTAAATACGAGTAAGTCTGAAAGAGAAGTAACAATATTGTCTAAATGTAAAATGACAGAATCATAATGTAGAGAAAAGAGTTCCAGTGTCGAAAATGCACCAACGGCTCACCCTAGACTCCTCAATCGATCACCAAGTAAGCATGCACCAGCTGCTCATCCGTCGTCCGGCTCAGTACCTGCACATAGAGGGCAGCAAGCATAGAGTAAGTACAGGAAACACGTGTACTTTTCGATACCTCTCTACTAATTAGTTAATTAAGCATGATTAAGAATCAGTTAACAAACCTATCAATAGTTCTACAATTCAACAATATCCAAGTTTTTACAAGTTCCTCATATTTATACTAGGATTAATCCATAAAGTTACCAAGTCAGCCTAACCCTATTCAGGGTGTCAGTCCCATTAAGTCCTTCCTCTCAACTATCACAATGTAGCTAAGTATAGGTTATCGGTAATTCTTTCTACCAAACCAGAGGAGTATAAGTATATCAGAAATCAACACCAAGCATACATAGAACCAAATACATATCAGAATATGGATGAATACAATGAAAATGTTATGTATATATGACATGGTCATATGTACCTAGTATACACACGTTGCTGCAGTAGCTGCCACGTGACCCATGAGGGACTTATGAGGTCCATATACCCATCCGATCACATCGGATACTAGCTCAGTAATTGTAGTGTCATCATCAGTCATCACTCTCATATCATGTACCATATCCAATGACCAGCTTCCCAAGCCTCTCTCAGTAATGTCTCAATAGTTCAATGTCAATTATAATATATATGAATGATATGGATATGTATACACCATGCAAGAAACATAATCAATATAAACAGTATTTATTATTTTCTTTTCAAGTTTTTAAACGAGATATAGAGAGGTGAATGCATGACAGGTTCAATCAATAATATAATATCAAACATGGCTACAAGCCCAATTAAACAGTAAACATACCAACCTAAGCTGATTTATGCACCGCGCTCATGGCCTGAAAGGCTAAACACATAATCTCCATCAATTATATCCAACTAGTTCATTAATTACCTAATTGAAATTCATCGGTACCCGTATTAGTGCTCGTCACCTCACTAATATGGTACCCCAAATTCCCCATTACTCCCATTAATTCATTAACAACATACCAACACATAAATGTTATACTAGAGTCTAGAAAGTCTCAACTTTCCTGATTCGAAGTCGAAGACTCATGCAACAGCCTTGCTCTTTCTCTGAGGCTTCTCTCGAGCCAACTCTAATCGATTATACCAACTATATGAGAATACAGGTCTATCGGTGCCCATAATGCTAAACAATCCTAGAATCCCCATGTAAAACTACAAAAGAACCCTAGGTCCACATTAACAAAATACGAACTTTATTGCTCACATAGTCTCATAAAATGCTAGATGGACATAATCTCAAGTTAATTAATAACTAAGCCCAATTGGATCTTTAACTCAAGATTTGACAAAAAACTTCAATTCTAATCCTAAAATTTCCCCCCAATTCAAAAGAGATTCTAACATGCAGTTGATTGACTAAATATCACCCACTAGTCTAATACAATACTAGTTTACAATATCAAAAATGATAATCCACCCCCAAATTTCACATTTCATCCTCTTATTCTCTACAAAGGAGTTTTCTTATTTTCCCCAACTAAGAATCATACTTAAGATGGAAACTTAACTAATACACAATAATAAAAGGGGAAGGGTGAGATTATACCTCTATTGATGAACTTTCTCTTGAAATCCTCAAGAACACCCTACCGGTAGAGCTCCAATCCTAAGAAGAATATTTGGGGAATGAGAAATAATTCTAGGGCATAACTCTTATAATCCAAACAGTGATTCTGCTGGCACGGACCCGCTTCAATGGAAAACTCATTCGCCAAGGCAGAATCACTTAAAATCTCTAATTACACTAGGGCAGAAGGAAGCTCCGCTGAGTCCCCCCTCCCCTCCCCCGGTGAGAAACATGTCCACAAAAGCGGACCCTAGGCTCCTGGTCAAATCTCACTTCTGCGAGCTAGACCTCCGCGGAGGCGGACCTATGGGAGCGGATGCAAGGGCGCTGGATGAACACCAGACACCAGCAACAACCCCAAATTCACCAACTCCCCGTCAAACACTTAAAACACCCCCGGGGACTCCCGGATACAAAATAAACATACATTCCTATCAGAAAATATATTCCAGACCTACTCGCGCACTCGAAATTCCTAGAAAAGGTATCCAAGGTATCCAAGGTACCTAACCCCCCGAAACACACCAGCTGCCTCGGGGACTGAATAAAAGTCTTGACTAAGTCATAAACATCATTCCGGAGCTAATGAAACCGACAAAACTATGAAAAGAGCGTGTTTACTCAAAAGTTACTATGGGTCAAACTCTTCTATTCTCTTAACTTGAGATTTCTCAAACCTACCAAAATAAGTCTGAAACCTACCCGATCACCTCAGGAACCGTGCCACCCATGTCCAGAAGTCACGCACAAGCTAATAAGGATTCGGGAAGGGTAATTTAGGGAATTTAAGGCAAAATAAGCAAAAGGACTTTTCGAGTCATTACATTCTGATCGTGTAGAATTACTACGGTGTCATTGTAAGTTCTTGTAGTGAAGAAATGTGTTCTTCCAAGTAAGTGTGACTTGAGAGGAGTGTGACAATCGAGTGATTGTTGATGTCAAAAATTAGAGTTAAGTCATAGAATTCAAGAATTTTGTAGTCTGAATTTTAGCTCACTTGTGTTTAGTGGAGTTTAGAATTAAATATTACTGGGTAGGTCATAATTTTTGTATCTTTTGAGTATGGTAATTTTCCACGTAAAAATCTTGTGATCTTATTATTTTTGTTGTCAAATTGAACGAACAGAAGAACCAACTTCACTAATTGAGTTAGGAAAATTTAAGTGATAACAAAAATTTAGTATGGCCCTATTCACCCTCCTCTCGAGTCGTTAAGTTGTACCGAATAACTGTTGGATATGTAAAGCACGTACGGGAATAGTAAATAACTATTACAGTGATCGAAAGGATAAACAACAAAGATTACAACAATAAATTGTCAATCTCTTGATCTTGAATTGGAACTTCAAATCTGAATCTTGTATTCAAAAATACAAGAACATGAACAGCTACACTTGTGGCTTGTAGAACCGCTGAGAATCCGAATGGTTAGAGTCCTTTGAGATTCAAGTTCACACCTGAAACACTTAGCAACCAATTAACTAATCACAACACCGCTGGTTGAGTCGAGAGATGGCTCTCTGTCTTTAAGATAAGATTGCCCCCGTATATGGGCTTTACGGAAGTGCGGACAATATTTTCCCAAGATGAAACAGCAAACTATCAAATGTGCAAAGCCTACACAAATTATCCCAGCGAAGAACACGAATAATGAAAATTGCTAAGAGAATGATTGCTTATCAGAAAAACTGATCTCTCTGTGGTGTTGTTAACTTGCAAGTATGTTCACTTGTTCATTTCTGTTCATGTCTTCCTCTATAGAATTGAGTCAAAGGTCTCAATTTATAGGTGTGCAAGATGGCCTTTCAAATGCTCCATAATGGCATTAAATTGTTATGTAATGGATGACATTTAACCCTCAAGTAATGCAGCAACATAATGGTCCGAGTAATGACCATTATTGGGTGGATTCATTGCCATAGAAACCACCTCAATGGCCAAACCTTTGGGATTCCGTCGAGCAGTCACTGCTAATGAAGCATCGCGGCTCTGCCACATTATCACCGCGGTGCTAATTCAGCTAGAAACACACGATGCTCACTGCCAATCAGGTGTCGCGGCACTGCAGGCGCGGTGCTCAGGCACCATGGCCCTTCTCATCTCCGCGGCCCTTTTCCGATCCGTACTATCTTACACTTCGCACAATCCTTCATTCGTTTACCAACGTGGAACACTTATTATTTAGCCAATAATCATCCATCATTCTAAGTCTCAAACAATCACTTGCGTACCAATATCTCTTTCATTAACGAAATTTATGATACTTGGCACTAAGATTGTACGTGTGTGGAAACTACATTTCCGACGTGCGGGGCCCCAATTGTTCGAGTCATAAATAATGGGATAAAATTAATTCCACATCAGTAAATTTCCAACAATCCCCTCTTGAAAGAGATTTTGGGGCATACACAAAGTGCCTGCTTTCAGTAATCGTTCAGCGAAAAGATATTGCATTAGGAGAGGTAACTTCCGCTTTGAACCTTCCTTAGTTGAATACCATCGGACTTACTTACTGCATGGTGAACATGATGTCTTGAACCGTTAGTGTTTAATGTAAGCCAAGACAACGGTACCAACACAATACCTCCCCTTTATTTGTTTCTTCTTATTGTTCTATCAGTTGTGGCCGTGGGCACACTTGGATTCTTAAGTGCGTTCATTTGAGGCGGCATGTCCTCGCACTTAAATAGGTGATCTCCTATAAGGTATCCTGCTATACCCCACTTCACAAGTGTTAGGAATCATTAAAAGTTTTCCCAACCTTAACCTCAACCGTTTGAGGATCGTTAAAGGTTTGGAAACTTAACCTTTACCCACCATACAGGTAGCACTTTAATGTCGATCGCGGTAACGACTTTGAATCATGTTTCTTTACATAAATCATCATTCGAAGTGCTATTGCTTCCACCGAAGCGCTCAACTAAACATTTTACAGCTTAGTTTTCCTATTGAACCAAATTCTTGGGATCTCCAGTCAGTATGGTTGGGTTACCACCGCAAAGGTTCGTATTGTTTGGGTTTTAAGCCCATTCCCCTACACAGGCAGAACTTTTGATTTTTGGGTAGTCCCTTAGTTAAAGGGTCCGCTATATCCTTTGATTAGTAATCAAGAAAGTGGCACCCGTGGTGATCAACTGCCATACGGTCTTATGTCTCCGACAGATCTGACAAATATGTCCTTACGCCATTATCCGAGCCCTTCTTGAAGCTGACCGGCTAGCCACAGTGTATAACTGCTGAAGGCACGGGTTTCTCCCAATAAGGGACGTCCTCTAAGGAGTCGTGAAGTTACTCAACTTCTTTCATGATTTGTTTAAAGCGATAAACTCTGATTCCATCATGAATCGGCCGATGCAAGTTTGCTTAGAAAATTTTTCAAGACCCACCATACACATTTACTTGTGATGTTCTTCAAGTCTGTTATCCAGTTTGCATCACTGTGTTCTCCCATAACCGTTGGACATCCAGAATATCGTAATTCATAGATAAGCGAACATTTCAGACATCGTCATATCTGATTTAACGCCTTCTATTGATTATTTCCAGAATCACGAGTGAGCCTTAGTTCAACTGATATGCTTTGTAGGCCGATACCACGTCAGTTTGAGTGTGTACAAACAAGGAGGGTTATCTTTATCCTTATGTGTAGTTCTGTTTAGAATCACATTAGTGGTAAAGATTGCCTTGCCCCATATAATTTGGATGTACGTCTTTGCGCTTGGCTAACACCGTTAAACTGAGGTGAGTAATGAGCATTCGTTTGATCAATGTTGCTTCACATTCTCCCCCTTTACCACTACGAATTCCTCAATCCGTAGGCTTAGTTGATTTTCAACTTCTGATTTATAGCGCTTATCCGATTCAATAGCTTCATCTTTGCTTTTCAACAAACAAAGGATGCAATATGTTGTACTGTCATCAATGAAGGTCACAAAGTACTTGTCTCCCCCCTCTATGTTGTATAAACTTCAAATCACCTATGTAGATGTGACTAAGTTCTAGAGGAGCGGTGCTTCTTTCGCTATTCCTTTGACGGAATGGAAAGGTGATTTTGCCTCTTTGCCTACCTCACATTCATTTTGAGGGTTTATGTCAATATAAGGCAACAATCTCAACTTCGTTAGCTTTTGAATGACTTTCTATTTAACGTGTCTTAATCTATGATGACCTATATGCACGGATTACAAATATATCATTCATTTAGCTACAAACATATTGTTCCATTCTTAGTTATTACAGACCTGTTGGACTAGTCTCAAACCAGCTTGACCAACAGTGTCCCTTAAAGCAAGTTTGGGACATGTATCACCTCCTTTTAGAGTGATCCCATTCCCTGAAGTCCTATTGAGGACAACCTCTCCAACCCCTTCTACTTTAAAGGTGGCGTTTCTTCACATGAACAACCTCTTGCTCGTGGTTAGGGCGTAACCAGATCATATGTGATCTGAATACTCTGGCCCACTCCAGTTGCTATGGCAGACTGAGTGTCACATTTATTTTCTGCCTTTCTTTTGGCCATCAAATCATTTAAGACCTGGAAACTCTGGCCCACCTCACTAGGTGTCCATTACTTTTCTGCCTTATTTTTGCCTTCAGATCATTTAAGACCTAGAAACTCTGGGCTACCTCACTAGGTGTCTATTACTTTTCTGCCTTTCTTCTGGCCTTCAGATCATTTAAGACCTAGAAACTTTGGCCCACTCCAGTCGCCCGTAGGCTTTGTACAACTGAGTGTCCAATATCATCTTATCAAATAAAGGATCTTTTGTCATACAATGTGATAGGTTCAACGTTTTAAGATAAGTCATTATCTTTTAGTCTTCTTCCTTTAAGATTGGTGCCCAGACAATTCCTGGCTCTTGCTTAAGAGTGGTAATAATTTTCGCACAGTCAGTGGATCTCTGTCCTTCGTATGTGCGAACATACTTTACACACTTTTAATAATTACACCTAAAAGAACAGATCTTTTTAAGTTTTGTTTACAATAGTCCAATCTCTATACGAAAAGGAAGAAGATTCAATATCTGATTTTAGAGTGTAGGGAATAGGGATGGCAACAGATCGGATCTGGACCGGATCCTACTACATCCAGATCCAGATTCGTTTTTCATACCTGGACCCAAATTCGGATCCAGATCCATCGGGTCCATAAAAATCAGATCCAAATCTGAATCCATAGGGTCCACGGATCGGACCTGGATCCACATGTAAAAAAATTTATCTTGCTAAGTTTTTTTTTTGAACTGACAAACGATTTTTACTTAGCTAACAGTTTACTGTGTTTCAATTTTGAAATGTTCATATGAGATATTTTGTTCGTTGTCTCGTTTTGATTGTGAGTTATTAATTGAAAATATTGGACAATGACAATAGTTGTGGAAAATGTTGACTAGTATTTCCACAATGCAGAACTTGCATGTGCTTAGAATCTTCGCAAATGAAGTGAATATAATTTTAACTACTTGTCTATGGAGATGTTAGTCATTCACTAATATAACATTGATTTTATTATCGAAGTTACCTATTTATTTTTTAGTTATTGAGTTAACTCGAGGATAAATTAAACTTGTTTTGAGAATTAAACTTGCAAGGATGTACTTAGCAATTTTAAGAAAATACTTATAAAATTACATTCTAGGTTATGAGTATATTTAATAAAAAACGAATCCACTGATAAGATCTGGACCGGATATGGATCTCAAATACAAGATCCAGATCCATATCCGATCCGTCAGAAATGGATCTGGGTTCGATCCGGATCCGTCGAGTCCAAATTTTGAAGATCCATATCCTATAAAACGGATCTGGATCCACCGGGTCCAGGATCCACTGCCATCTCTAGTAGGGAATATGAGTTTTTAATAAAAACACTTTCATATTCCCAGCCTTGCTTTACACACTTTTATTCAGATATTAACTAAACACATTATAGATAAGGAAGGATAATTAACTTAGACCTTTTGGATTCTGGCCCACTTTAGTTAGACTGAGTGTCCATATCCTCCTTACCATAATTCGGATCCTTTGTCTGGGACAGATATAGGCCTTTTGCTATATGAAAGAACATCATCTTCAGCCTTCTCCTCTTGTCCCAGTTGACATCCTCAGCCTCTCGTGGGAGCTTGTTTTCGCCACCCTCGTGAGTGGTGACACCAACTCATCCTTGATCTTTAGTCGTACTAGCATGACTATCAGCAATATCTTGAAGCTTAACATCAAATCCAGAGATCCCGTCTTTGACGAAACAGATTTGTAATTGTCGTCAAAGAGAGAACCAAAACTAGGATCAAATTTGAAAGCACGGTTGTTGACAGAGACAATGTTTGAACTGTTAACAGAACTATCAACATAACTGTTTTCAAGAAGAAAACCACAGCCAGATTTGGGACCATATCTACTGGCAAACATTTTTTGAGCACTAATACAGTCTTGTCTTAAATTTGTTGGATATGTAAAGCACGTACGAGAATAGTAAATAACTATTACAGTGACCGAAAGGATAAACAACAAAGATTACAACAACAAGTTGTCAATCTCTTGATCTTGAATTGAAACTTCAAGTTAGGGTCCTTTGAGATTCAAGTTCACACTTGAAACACTTAGCAACCAATTAGATAATCACAACACCACCGACTGAGTTGAGAGATGGATCTTTGTATTTAAGATAAGATTGTCCCCATATATAGGCTTTACGGAAGTGTGGACAATAGTCTCCCAAGATGAAACAACAAACCATCAAATGTGCAAAGCCTACACAAGTGATCCCAGTGAAGAACACAAATAATGAAGATTGCTAAGAGAAGGATTGCTTATCAGAAAAATTGATCTCTTTGTGGTATTGTTAACTTGCAAGTATGTTCACTTGTTCATTTCTGTTCATGTCTTCCTCTATAGAATTGAGCCAAAGGTCTCAATTTATATGTGTGCAAGATGGCCTTTCAAATGCTCCATAATGGCATTCAATTGCCATATAATGGATTCCTTTAACCCCCCAAGTAATCCAGCAACATAATGGTCCAAGTAATGTCCATTATTTGGTGGATTCAATGCCATTGAAACCACCTCAACAACCAAATCTTTGGGATTCAGTCGAGCAGTCACTGTCAATGAAGCGTCGCGGCTCTGCCACATTAGTGTTGCGGTGCTAATTCAGCTAGAAACTCATGATGCTCACTGCCAATCATGTGCCGCGGTGCTTCAAGAGGGCGCCGCGGCCTAGTCTGAGAGGCGCCACGGCCCTTCTCGGCTCTGCGGCCCTTTTACGACCCTTACCATCTTACACTTCGCACAATACTTCCTTCGTTTAGCAACGTGGAACACTTGTTATTTAGCCAATAACCGTCCATCATTCTATGTCTCAAACATTTCACTTACGTACCAATATCTCTTTCATTAACGAAATTTTCGATACATGGCACTAAGATTGCACGTGTGTGGAAACTACATTTCCGACGTGCGAGGCCCCAATTGTTCGAATCATAAATAATGGGATAAACTTAATTCCACATTAGTAAATTTCCAACAATAACATCACCCATGTCTTGGATATTCAGCATAAGCGCAGAGAACTCGCGCACATATTCCTTGACTAACTTAGTGAAGAGCAACTCCCGAAATTGTCTATGCACATTGTATTCGACTTTTTCAGGAAAGAATTGTAAGCAGATAGCTTCCTTTAATTTCTCCAATGTCTCAAGACTCAAGAGTATCTTCACTAGTCATGATGGCTTCACACTTCACTCACCACCAAAGTTTTGGATCGCATTGAAGATACATGCAACAACTGCTATCTTCTTTGCTTCTTCCAGCTCTCCTACGACATCCAAGTACTACTCAATGTCAAAAATGAAGTTTTTCACTTTTGTGGCACTCTGAGTTGCATGGTAGGACTTTTGTTCTAGAATTTGCATTTTCTGTTGTACGGGGGTGAGGTCCACAACACCACCAACTTGATTTCTACCTATTTGGAGTAAGCCTTCTTAGGCAACGCTAACAACATTGACCTGGCCTGCTAAGCTGTCGATGATTTCCTACATGAAAGCAATCATGTCTGCCTCTTGTAAACTTTGTGCTAAATCCTCAACTCACTCCTGTTTAAGCACCTCAAAATATTTGAAATATTAACGGCTTTCTAAGCTTCCGTCTGTCGATCTCCCTTGGAGTATCAGCTCATATTTGTGATGTCTTCCTGGCATGTTGTCCAGGTTTTCTAACCTTTCATCTAGGTTGGTTTTCAGATCGGGCATTGTACTCGTGAGGTGTCTCAGTTCATCGACTGCCTCTTAAGGAGTCGCAATACAATCCCCTTGACTTTTCTAGCTGCCAACAGTGACCAGAAGTGATGACAATCACAATGTGTTCCCTCGTCTAATTTTGAACCTAGGCTCTAGTATCAAATATTGCGCAATATCTTCCTAATTAAGATTTCTTGAGAAGGCGATGTAAGACTAAGCAACTGATTTCTGTTTGATTACTATGCACTAATCATAGCCCCCCTCCTCCGTATGCTAGACTAGACTGTTAGTGTCATACTAAAAAAATAGATATCAAGATTACAATGAGCATTGAGTCAAAAAAAAGGGAATGAGTGAAAGATTGCTTGCAATAATGAAATCAGCAATTACAGAAAGGCAACATGATTTCATTCACTTACAATAAGAAACAACCACCAGTCCCTGAGACGCAGCATTTGCATTTTGGTGTATTCTTCTTTCTTTCCTTGGTCTTTCGTTCCGTCATTGAAAGAAATAATCCCCTTGATTATTTTCATTAATTGAAAGTCTATATATACAAGTTACATATTTCCATAATAGGAGAATCTTATTCCTATTCTATTTCTAAATCCTTATTCTACCATAATTCTAACTATACAATTATGGTAAGTGTATAACACTAATTAAGGTAATCTTTACACTAAAATATACTACAAATATATATACCATATATACAAATTTGTATCTTCCTTATTCAGCCCGAGATGGGCCTTGTTGGCCACTGCTGGGCTGTTGCTGGGGCCAAGCCAGTCCACTGTTTTGCCTGTGATATACACTGTTGTATATTGGGTGTATATCACAAGTATATTTCTCTGTTTAACACACCCCCGCAGTCATAGCGGATGGTTTTCGAACGCTGAGACTGTCCCTAAAATCTTCAAAGAGAACCGCTGGTAGACCCTTTATAAAAATGTCTGCAATTTGATAACGCGACGGGACATGGCATACGCGAACGTGACCCTTTGCAACCTTTTCACGGACAAAGTGAATGTCCATTTCGATATGCTTGGTGCGTTGGTGTTGAATTGGGTTACCTGAAAGGTAGATGGCACTAATGTTATCGCAATATACCAAGGTTGCCTTCTGAATGGGACAATGAAGCTCCAAAAGCAAATTACGTATCCAACATGATTCGGAGACCACATTCGCTACCCCTCGATATTCTGCCTCTGCACTTGAGCGTGATAGAGTTGCCTGACGCTTTGCCGACCAGGAGACCAAGTTGTTGCCAAGGAACATACAGTAGCCAGAAGTCGACCGTCTGGTGTCGGGACACCCACCCCAATCAGCATCCGTGTAAGAGACAAGTGTGGATGTAGATGAAGGATACAAGTGCAACCCATAGTCCAGTGTCCCCTGAATATACCGAATGATACGTTTGATTGCATTCATGTGCTCAACTCTGGGATCATGCATGAATAAACACACCTGCTGAACCGCATACGTAATATCCGGTCTGGTAAAGGTAAGTTACTGGAGGGCCCCTGCAAGATTGCGATAGCGGGTCGGGTCCTCATATGGTGCACCTGCTGCGGCACTCAGCTTGGGGTTTGCATCAACTGGCGTGGAAGTGCACTTACAGGATGACATCCCAGCCCTCTCTATGATCTCAGCAGTATAAAAAACAAGCCATCTGAATGACGCTTGACGGCAATCCCCAAAAAATAACTCAAAGGCCCTAAGTCTTTCATAGCAAACTCAGAACTGAGCATGGTCATGATATACTGGCACAACGCATCGAAAGAGGCAGTCAAGATGATATCATCCACATACAACAGAATGTAGGCCAAGGACGAACCACGGCGGTAGATGAACAAGGATTTATCTAACCTGCTGTGGGTGAACCCAATAGTTGAAACAAAGTCAGCAAACCTCGTGTACCAGGCCCTTGGAGACTGCTTAAGCCCATATAAGGACTTCTTCAACACACATACATGATGAGGGCGATTTGGATCCCTGAAACCCAACGGCTGATGCATATAGACTGTTTCCTTGAGATCACCATGTAGGAAAGCATTCTTGATATCCAACTGATGAATTGGCCAAGTCTTTGAAAGAGCCAAGCTAAGCACATTGCGAATGGTAGCCGGTTTGACCACCGGGCTAAACGTCTCACCACAATCTATCCCAACCTGCTGAGTCTTACCATCACCAACAAGTCGCGTCTTATGTCGAGCAAATGACCCATCTGAATTCTCCTTATGAGCAAAAATCCACATAGACCTGATAACATTAATACCATATGGACGGGGCACCAACTCCCACATCTTATTATCAATAAGAGCATTATATTCATCAGTCATAGCAATTTTCCAATTAGGGTCATTTAATGCGGACACAGGATTGCGGGGTAAGGGGGATTTAGAGACATCAGAATGTAAATTAAAATGTCTTTTAGGTGTAAAAATACCCCGATGACTACGAGTGACCGGTCTATAACTCAAGGAAAAATCGAGGGAATTTTGGGAATTTTCTAGGCTCGGGACGGACTGGCCAGCAGAAAGTGGGCCTGCTGGCCCAAATCGTGAAACTGTGGCGTGAACTGGACCAGTTCCAGAATTGGGCTGGACTGGCCCAATTGCTGGAACTATTCCAGTGGCTGAAACTGAGCACGGGACTGTGGGGCCAGCGGAAGTGGGCCCGCTGGATAATTTTGGGTGCGGGAGATGTCCGAAAATTTTTGAATAATATACGGGGATATTTGGTCATCCAAAAAATTATACGACCTAGGCTCGGGAGTATGAACTTTCGTAAAAGGAAATTGGGTTTCATCAAAAATGACATGACGATTAATTATGATTTTCTTGGAGGACAAATCAAAACATTTATAACCACGATGATTCGACGGATAACCCAAAAATACACACGGGGTAGATCGAGCCTGAAGTTTGTTAATTGTGGTGGATGGGAATAACGGATAACACAAGCACCCAAAAATCCGAAGATGAGAATAAGAAGGGTTCTTATTATATAGGATTTTGAGGGGGGAAGAATATGTCAGACCTTTAGAAGGAATTATGTTAAGAAGATATGTGGCCATTGTAGAGCATGATGCCAAAAATAGGGAGGTATGGAGGCATGAATTAAGAGAGTTCGGACAATGTTATTTATGGAACGAATTTTGCGTTCGGCTTTCCCATTTTGTGAAGATGTATGAGGACACGAAAAATGAAAATTGATCCCATTATTAGCACAGAATTCCCGAAACTCCCTATTGTCATACTCTTTCCCATTATCACATTGAATATTTTTTATTTCTCTATCGAATTGAGTATGAATGAACGCTCTAAATTTGATGAAGATAGAAAACACTTGTGATTTATTCGCAATTGGAAACGTCCACAAAAATCTAGAATAATCATCTAAAAATAGAACATAATATCGATGACCCAATGAACTAAGAACAGGAGACGTCCATAAGTCGCTATGAATAATATCAAATGGAATTGAAGTATGAGAATTGGAGTCTACAAATGGCAACTTAATAATTTTCCCTAATGAGCAAGACTGACAAAGTGGAGTACGACTCGTACTCCTACAAGAAATAATGCTATTTTAATCTAAAATTGATAAAATAGAAGATCCCGGATGACCCAGACGAGCATGCCATATGGAAGGAGAGATGGCTACAAAAGCTGATGGCAAGGCTTGACTTGATCGACTGAAACCAGGCATGATAGGATACAGATCCCCCCTACTATCACACCTCATGAGATGACTCCCCGTCTTGAAATCCTTCACAGAGAAACCAAAAGGATCAAATTCAACGGAAACAGAATTGTCAGTAGTGAACTTTCGGACAGATACTAAATTTTTAATCAATTTAGGAACATGTAAAATATTTTTCAAGAGAAGGGGTAGATTGGGGGGAGACAACGTTTTCTGACCATACCCTAGAATTGGAATAGAACTGCCATTACCAACAATTATCCCCCAATGGGTGCTCAAATTGGAATAAGATGAGAGAGTACCTGATTCGGAAGTCATGTGAGCAGTGGCACCGGTGTCCATATACCAATTTGGGTCCGGTTGAGTCAACCCCAACGTGTGCATCGCGGCCTCGAAATCGGTTTGAGTGGGGCCTGCTGCATGATGGGCTTGCGGAGGTCGGGGCCTAAGAATTCCTGTTTGTGATGGAGCTGGGTCGTAGCTGCTGTTGTTGGGCCACTGGCCAGTGGGCCGCCACTGCTGGGTGTTGGGCCTGAACTGTTGGCCAGCCCACTGGCCGCTGGAAGTTGCTGCCTGAGTAGAAGGGCTGCTGGCCCACGACCCATTGCCCCAGCCCTACTGCTGGGACCAGGGGGGTGGTGGGCCACTGTTCCCTGGATGGGGCCCACCGCCTGCTTGTTGGCCACCACCGGAACCGCCGCGTTTGCCCCCGCGGTTTTTGTTATTATTCTTGCGATTATTCTTGCCGCCACCATGATTATGGTTTTGGCCCGAATTATTAACAAAACCCGAAGAACTAGGAGAGGATGCCACCATGACGACGGGGCTTGCTCCGGTAGCCGCCTTTTTAGCCAAACCGGCTTCTTCCAAAGTAAGCATGGAGCAGGCTTGATAGAAGTCGGGAAGAGGGTTGCTTTGGCGAAGGAGAGTTTCAACACCATTATAGGCCTCCGAAAGACCGGAAACCAACTGTAGAACGAGACGATTATTAGTTATTGGTGCGCCAACATTCCGGAGTTGATCCGCCAACTACTTTAGTTTCTTGCAATATGCAGAAACGTTCGGAAATTCGTCCATTCGAACTAGAGAGAATTCCTGCTCGAGTGTGACGACACGTGAATGTTGGTTGTCTTGGAATATGTCACGCAATCTATTCCAGGCAGCCATAGCCGTGGTATCCGGCTTAATAATCATCTGTAGAAGGTCAATCGAAATAGTGGCGTAGATCCACCGGAGAACGGTAGCATCAAGAGCCATAACTCAGGATCCTCCGCAGGAAGAGGTTTAGCGGGAGGAATGATGTGATGAAGAACTTGATAGGAGAGAGCGTGAATTTTAAACAACTCCGCCCACGTCGCATATTGGACGTTTTCCATCTCAAGGACAATAGGGATACAGTTCTTGATGTTGGAAACCATGAGGGCATGATGATAATTGTACTTAGACATATTGAAAGAACAAAGAAGGAGGGGAAATTTAAGAAAGGTTTTTTTTTAGAGCGGAAGACGAAATTTGGGAGAGAAATCCGAGGGGGGGTCTCGGCCGAGAATGGTCCAAAAAACTTTGGGAGAGAATTTTTTTTTGTAAAACCTAGTCTCTGATACCATGAAAGAAATAATCCCTTTGATTATTTTCATTAATTGAAAGGCTATATATACAAGTTACATATTTTCATAATAGGAGAATCCTATTCCTATTCTATTTCTAAATCCTTATTCTACCATAATTCTAACTATACAATTATGGTAAGTGTATAACACTAATTAAGGTAACCTTTACACTACAATATACTACAAATATATATACCATATATACAAATTTGTATCTTCCTTATTCAGCCCGAGATGGGCCTTGTTGGCCACTGCTGGGCTGCTGCCGAGGCCACTGCTGGGCTGCTGCCGAGGCCCACTGCTGGGCCAGTCCAGTCCACTGCTTTGCCTGTGATATACACTGTTGTATATTGGGTGTATATCACAGGTATATTTCTCTGTTTAACAA